>NW_004624819.1:5707585-5719646 GCF_000247695.1 Heterocephalus glaber | reverse complement strand
CCGGGAGCGGGGGAGGGGCGGCGGCCGCGCTCACGGCGTGTCTCCCCGCAGCTGCTGCCGCGGCGCACCGACTGGACCGGCAAGGAGCACCCCAGGACCTACCAGAACCTGGTGAGCCGTTCTCGCCGCCCAGCTCAGAAACTTTTCCCGGAGTCGAATAAAAATTGAATTTCCCGCAATTTTTAACTGAGACAAAAACTTGGCCCCGGCACGCGAACCTCGCCGGGGCCACGGCAGGGCCGGGGCGGCGTGGGGCTCGGGGGGCGGTGGCCGGGGGACCCTCGCCCCGGGGCCGCGGGGGTTGCGGGCAGTTTATTTGGGATATTTTGTTAATGTGCTAGAAATAAAGATACGTCATGAGTGTTGTGCAGTGCAAGGCCGGAGGAGGAGGGGCCGGCGCGCGCTTCCGTGCGGCTCGGGGGCGCGCGCGGCGCCGGGCGCGGCGGGGAGGCGGGGACGCGCTCGTTCGCTCTGCACGCGCGGCCGGCTCGGCTGGTCCCGCCCCACACAATGGCTGGGGCGGCCGCGCGGCTCGGGCAGCCGCGGACCCGGGGGCAGATAGTGTTCCTTCGTCCTGTTTGTTTCTTTTCTCCTATTTAAGTTCTCTTTTGCTTTCTCTCAATTCCGACCTCAGCTTTTTGGTTGGAGGTCAGATGTGTGGTGATGGTTCCCTAGCGGCGCAGTCAGCGTTCGCCATACGCGCCTGTTCGTAGAAGTGCACGACCCGAAGTTTCCAAAGGCCTTTTCTAATTTTGTTAATTCTCGTGGAATGTTCTGCTTAATTAAAAACTACCGAATATTCGAGAGCGCTGAAGAGTTCCTACTTTTATCCGCATTTTTACTGTGGACTGGAACTTGGCCAATAGAATTTTTTCTGTTTATGTTGGGATATATTTAATAGCTTGGGAAAAATCTTAATTTTGTGAGCATTTAAAGTGAATAATTCCTAAACATTGCTTTCCAAAAGTGAATCTATCACGGTAGCATTGTGAATACAAAAGTGTAGTTACTGCGAAGTTTACTTTTTAGAGGAGCTGCATTTCCATAGCATTATTTTTGCCTAAACTGATTCAGGTGGTTTGTGTGTTGTATGTTGGACAGTTAAAGCAGTCACACCAAACCGCACCAAGCTTTTGAAACTTTGGCAGCGCGTTGTTTTTGGATCTCTCTCTTGGGAGATGAGTTACTTGTTACTACTTCATCGGCACTTCTGTAAAGAAAGATGAGAAAGTTTCACCTACCTCAGCATTCTGTGAGTTGAAGGCATGGCATGATTTTGATAGCTTTTGTCTCATTTTCAATAAGCGTAGTGTAGTATACCCTTGTTTTTTGCGTATATAAAACTCATGGTTTAATATAAGTTGGCGATGCCTGCTCCAAGCTGTTGAAATAAGCCAGGGGTACTTAGATTTAAATTTATTGGAAACTTAACTAAGGATTCTTTTCCACTGTAAGGTTTATTTTAAGGTTGTGATTGAGGGTACCTAATTTCATCCATATTTGGCTAAAATGAATGGCGTTTGAAGTAAAGTCCAATATGATTTATTAATATTTGAAATTAATTTTTAGGTATATAATTATTTGACAGTTGCCATGTCTTCCTTGCTATTTGAGGAAATTATCACAAAAGTTATAGCTCCATTTTAAAGGTGGGGCAAGCTTTACAAAATTCATCTTTGCACCTCATTTTCCAAAACTCATTTTTACATCTCTTCTGAAATTTTGCAAACCTCAAATCACTGAGAATTGCTGTGTTTTCTTGGAGACTTTTGGTAATGTAACTTTTTTTTTTTTTGGTACCGCGATTCGAACTCGGGTCCTTCTGCTTGCGAGGCAGGTGGTGGAACCACTGAGCTAAATCCCGGCCAATGTTACATTTTTTGAATGAAGCAGCTAATGGGGTCTAGCCAAATTACAGGAATGTTTGATCCTTGCAAAAATACAATTTTTTTCTCCAGTAAAAACGGTGGGACCAATTTTGATTTAATTTAATTGAAGGGAGGAGAAGGAGGGTTTCTCATCTCTTAAATATTACTAAAATGAATTTATATCCCTAGCCTGTTTCTCAAATTTAAGCGATAAGAAGAATTGTCTTTATCAGTTTGCAAGTTACCAAGATGCACCAGTTTTGCATGGAAGTGGTTTTTCTTTGCAGTTCTCACCTTGCCAAAATAGTCATGTCGGCATACCTCATATAAGAGAATTGAGAATTCTTACTAGAACTTGGATTTACTTGATTTATTTTGTTTTGTTTATCTGGTATATTCCTCACTCTACCTGGTGGGTGCAAAACGAGGAGCTTTCATATTCACCAAACTACATCTGTTACATGGTTTAACTATTGGGCTTCTTATTGAGATTTAGCTCTAAAAACCATTTGCATCACTGAGTTTCTGACATTATTTGGTTTAAGAGACTATCTTAAAATTCTGTGTCTAGGTAAGCACATAGAGAGTCTCATGTGCAGTACATTCTTAGTTTGGTCCCAGGACTTTAAAAAGTTTTACTTCATAATATACTAAATTGGTTTTACTTAACATTGGTTGGAAGATTATTTGCTGAGTGAAACTAGTTTGAGTAGTTTTCTACTTCTACCTGGAAATGACTTGTTCACATGTTAACTGAATAAATAAACAATATTTTAAATTGAAAAATCCATACATCAAACAGCAATTTCTAGAAAACCTCGTTACATCTATTTAGGATGCGGTTGTATATTTGTACTTACAAGTTTAAAAACGGTCATTTACCAGTGTCTGCAGTCAGCTTAAATGATTAAATTTTAGAGAAATATGGAGTATTGAGCAGTTTAAGTTTATAGGTTAGAAAAAAGATGTTTTCACGGTTTTTGAAAAAGGAAATACACACAAATGTGAACATTATCCTTGCCTTTCATGTTAATAAAATTCATCACTACTACCATCTGTGTTAAGATTTAAAACAAAGTGCATGGAATTTGATAATTGCTTTGGTGCTATGGTACAGATTTACTCAGATTTCTTATTTAAATACAAGGACATAATTTGAAGTTTGTATTTATGAGCATTTTTATTTTTTTTTTTTATTTTTTTAAATTTTTTTTGGTACTGAGGATCGAACTTGGGTCCTTGCACTTGCTTAGCAGGCGGCAAAACCACTGAGCTAAATCCCCGGCCCCTGAGCATTATTATTATTATTTTTTTGGTTTTGGGGATCAAACTCGGGTCCTTGCACTTGCGCAGCAGGTGGCGAAACCACTGAGCTAAATCCCCAGCCCTCTGAGCATTATTTTTAAATGGAGCCAATTATAGGCAAACCTTTGTAAAATAAGAAAAATCACAACTATTTTTTTAAAGGGAAGCTGTTATTTTTTAGTTTTAAGCAGTTGAACAACTTACTTGGTTTAGTAAATGTACTTTCTAGTTGTTACCTTAGTGATGATGGGTAAGCTTGAGAGCAGATATGGGGCCTTTTTATTACGTTTTTGTTTACCAGGTATTTTTTTTCAGAGCTGTGTGCATGATTTGCTAGTTAAAATGATGTAAGTTTTGTTTTTTAAAATAGTGATATTTACATTTCTGAAAATTATTTCACTTTTATTAGAAATCTTTTCAGTGAAAGGATTGGACTTCAAGAGATAGAGATTGTGGTGACAGCCTGTTGGGAGTCTTGGGAAAATCATGGAATTTCTCTTTGCCCTAGTTATCTAATTTGTAAAGAGTCTGATATGTGATTTTGCAAATAGTAGTGCATTGTTTTTAAGCACTCAGTTTTTATTTCATTCTTGGAGTTTAATTTTCCAAAACAGTAAAGTATATTTAGAGAAATTGTGCAGGTTAGAAAATCCAGTTAAATGCTTTTCATGGTGTCATTCTTTGTAGTGTCATTCCTTCCTATAAAGATAAGGATTTTTTAAGACAATAACCACATTGTAGAATGCTGTGTGATTCTTCCTTGCTGTGTAATTACTATGTTTTCCATCATTAGTTTTCATGGATTATTGGTGGTTTCACATTCAGAGATGAATAGGAACATAAATAGGATTTACTTAAGTATATGCTGTAGTATACTGATTAATGTGAAAGTTAAGAATATAAAACCTAGGAGGAGTTTTAGGAGAATAGGTAGCATATTAAATGTTTTTAGGTCAGGAATTCTCATTCTGTTTTAGAGTACTTTCAAGACTTGACCAGTGTGTTTTTGTTTTTCTTGTTGTTGTTTTTTGGTTTTGTTTGTTTTTTGGGGGGTGGGAGGATATTGGGAAGGGCGCAAAGATGAAGTAAACATGTGCTTGATTACCTTTCCTTAAAAAAGAGTATCGGTGGACTGTTAGCTTAGTTGTTTATAAAATATAGTTTTTTGTGTCTTTTATGTCTATACAATATCTCACGGTCATTATAATGAATAAAATGAGAGCTATAAAAGAGATAGTATATGCTGAGGGGCCGAAGGGACAAAACATCCCTCTTTAACACATTCTTTTGGTACTTACACCATCTTTGAAACATTGAGACATTTACAAAAATTCTTAAATGAATTTTTTTTGTACTGGGGATTGAACTCAGGACCTTGCGCTTGTGAGGCAGGTGGCAGAACCACTGAGATAAATTCCCCGACCCTTAAATGAATTACTACTCGACTCAAATTGCAGAATGATATGAACATAAAGGGTGAGTCAAATCATTCCTTTCTCACTCATGTGGTGGTGTTTTAGATGATTGTTACAAGGCATAATAGTATGGAAGGAATTCATTTCCAAATCTGTGAAATAGTTAATACTTCATGAGGTTCTGTAAGTGATAAATTTGAAGAATTACGTACTGTTTAAGGATTTGGGTTTGCCATTATTAGAATTTTTAATAGTGTTATAAAGATATTTTCCAGTTGTAGTTTTAATAAAGTATTGTATTAGTTTTACTTACAGAAACATTTTTATTTATGAAATAAGTTTGAACATAGCAGCTGCAATATAAAAAAGACCCTGTTAAAACCTTAGAAGGTGCTGTTAATATACTTTATAGATTCAAGGATGGAGTTAAGACTGAGAAATAAAGTTTAGTAAATAATTTAAAAATTACTTTTTAGGCATTGTGGGTAGACCCTAGAAAAATTTTTAGGGTTTATTCTAAGTGCCCTTTTTTGTGGAACAGTGAGCATTCAGAAAATTTTGGTAGTTGAAATGTTCTGAATTGATTAGACTGAAGCTTGCTTTCTTTTGGTAATGGCCATGTGGCACTTAGGAGTGTGTGAAGTGAGTTTGGCTGTTGTGTCTGGCTCACTCCATAAAGAAATTTGTGGAATTTAAAACCATTACATATCTTGTATTCTTTTGGAAATTGTCAGTTACAGAGAAGATATTTTGTCAGTCATTTTAAAGATAGGTATGTTTTAAAAAAGACTTTAAATTCTTAAGTTAGCTTTAGCTTAAACAAAACATGTCAGTAACAGTTTTTTAACATTGTAAGGCAGACAAGTTTTTGTTTTTGTCATTTTAATCTGGAAACTCCTCTTTTACCTACTTTAGCCATTCTTCCCTTTCCCAAGTTTAGCCATTGTCACTATGGAATTGTAGTAAATAAAAATGTACTTTACACACACACCTTTCTGGACAAGTAGGACCAAAAAGGTTAATTTCATTCTTTACTAGTGGCTTCCTTATATAAGTTTAAGGATTCATAGAAAAGTATTTATAATATTAAGCCAGCTGGTCCTTAGCAGAGTATTGAACATGTCCACTTAAAAAATGGCTTTCTGTCTTAATGTGGTTTTGATTGACTTCAGGGAAATCAGGCATTACCTGAGCATATTAGAATAAAAGTAAATAGCTAATTATTACTTTTAAGTTGCTTTCTGTAAGAACTAAACATGATAAAAGCCATTAGTCAAATTTCAATTTTAGAAATAAATTTTGTGTTTCTGAAGTTTTTTTTAGTTTGTCATTTTGTGAGAAGCTGTTTTGCTGAAATTATGGAGAATTTGTGAAAGTTAAATTATTTTGGAATTAAGTTACTGAGTATATTGAATATAAGGAGTGTAAGCTGTAAAAAGTGGGAAAAATGAACACTTTCTGTATAAAATTTGAGAATGCAGGGTACTGAAAAATCAAAAGTTATTCTAATAGTGAACAGTAATACACGATTGAGGGCCTTTAGTCACTAGAAAGAAGGCAGTCGTCAGTTGTGAAGCACATCTACATTGAGTTACTTAACCATGCATACATAAAATATTGTCTTGGGCATCACAGGTGAGAAAAAGAATGGATGAATAAAATGTTTTTGCTGTTAGGAAAATTTAAGATGGCAAGAAAGCCTTGTTCAACTTCTGTTTAAGTTAAAGCTAAATTGTAATGAGGTACATAGTGCTAGATTACCCATGGCAGTACCATGATGGTAGTGTATTACGAAAGAAGCACCAAGGATTCCATGATTGTGAATTCCACCTGGCCTGGCCTATGGTCATGTTGGCGTATGATCTATTTGGTCTCTGTCACAGGTTAAACACAAAGATTGTTTTGGCAGAATTTATAGCATGAGTATAAGAAATAACTATCTTGTGTCCTGACTCTGGTTTAGTTTTGGGGTATGGAAACACTAGATTCTAGGCAACTTGATGAAATTGTCTGAAACAACTGCCATTGTATATGAATAGTTATTTTGCATACTGTGTTTGAAACTAAAACATTACTAAAAATGAAACTGCTTGTTCTCTTAAGGTTATTTACGTTGACATTTTAAGAATAAACAGTTCAATAATGTTTTGTCTTTAAATTAGTAGACAGTAACAATCATGCTCATAGATTTGAGTTTTAATTGTACAAGTAAATATTTTAGAGGATTTCTCATTGCACAGATTTTATGTAGAAAATGACTTGATTTAAAAACAAAACTTCAAAATGTGTTATATAAAATGTTAAATTTTGCAGTTTTATTATTTTAATTTTGATACTGCATCCCTACTTTGGTTTATGGAAATTTTAATTCTGAATAGAGGCTTTTTTGTTTTTTAAGCCAGATACAATCAGATTATGATGAGTAAATTTGAAAGAGTTGTGACTTTTAATTTATGAGTCCTTAGATTTAATTTGCTTGTAAAGATTACATAAATTTTAAAAACAGGACCAAATATTTTTTCTGTGGAGAAGCTTTTAAAATTGTCAGAATTTGCATACTAGCTTTAAAGATTATAAATAGAATTTACCCACACTTTGTTTTAATGGTAATAGATTTATAATTATAAGCTTTTAGAATTTCAGAGGCTGGGATTTTAATAATAGGCCTTATAAAGTAATTAAACAGCAAATAGATGTTCTTGTTTATGTACTAGAGTAGTCATAAAAATAAGATCTGTATGGTCTTTTAGTACTCAGTATAATAGAAATAACTAGCCTTTTGGGTTTGGGAAAATCATGAGATGTGAGAAACTGGTCTAGGACGTGGCTCAGTTGTAGAGTACTTTCTTACCCTGTGCATGATCCTAGGTTTGATACCCAGCACTGCATATGCACTTGCACACACACACACAAATACACTCATTCACTCAAACACACAACATAGATGTGAGAAGATCTGAAAACTGACTTTTATTGCATCAGTCGTGTTGAAAATATAAGGATGAAGTAAATAGCGTAGGCAAGACAGATTATACTAGGCCCAAACATTAGATGAAGCTTATTTTCACAAAGAACTCATAATGAAGACTTAATTGTATACTAGGGGAAAGAATGGCATTTCTAGGTCAATATAGACAAGTAATTGGAATGAATGTCGACCTCACCTTACTTTGAAAAGTTCATGGAAAAGATATCCAAAACAGCTTTTCTCTGTGTAAAGATTTTTTTCAAAAAAAAGGATCAATGTATGACACTTAATATGTGGAGTGTAATTAATGTAACAGCCAACTCCTGTGTCAGGTACAGTGCTAAGAATGTAGTATGATTTAAATAAATTAAGTTACAGTTACTTTTTGAAATGGTGACTTTTTGCAGTTCTGGTTATACAGATGGGAACACTGAACCCTACAGTATTTCCTTGTGCTGCCTGTAAGTTTAAATCCAGGCCGTTTGACTTGAGATCTCTTCTAAACTACTGACTTTTTCTTAAATATTTTGAGGGGTTTTTTTGTTTGTTTTTGAGACAGGCTGTGTAGTTCAGGCCAGGTTGACTTACCCCAGGCTGGCCTCAAATTGTCAGCGATCCTCCTATCTCAGCCTCTTTGAGTGCTGTGATTACAGGGGTATGTCACCATAGCTGGCTTCTTTATAACCTTGAGTTGCGAAATCCTCAGTGGTAATATATCTCCTTTATAGTCTCTTCCTACACTTTCCTTTGAACATTACCTCCTGATAATGGCAAAGGTTCTTGGCTAGAAAGGATAGCTGTTTACAAGCAGCATACTGACCAGAAAAATTTGAGTTGGTAAAAGATGTGGAGTAAACTACTCAGCTCATGTTCTTCCCTTTTTGTTTCTGTTCAGGTTCACATTCTTAGATGATCTTTTCCAAATTGTGATTGAAAATTTTAGGAATATTTTTATATGTAATCTGAGAAAAGAATAATAAAGTAATTTGGGCCAGTATGGACAAGAAATGAGCAGAGTTGCCTGTGTTTCACAGAATTCTATTGTACCTGCTGTTGGAAACACTGCTTAGACTATGGATTATTTAGAAGAATGGTCAGTAAACTATCATAGTTGTGGGTAAATCATTCAAGAAATGTGCTTCTGTAAGGCCTCTCAGCTAAGCAAAGGTTATTAAATTTTTATGACTTAAAGTTAAAAAAAAAAACAAGTGTTTTGGAGGTAGTAAGTAGCTCCCAAAGCCTAAAACACAGTTTGACCCTGAATATTGTACATATTTTACAAGAATACTCTTCATTTGACTCAAGATTTTACCATTAATTATGGAAAGTTTTAGCAAGTGATTCTCAGTTGGAAATAGTGGTAGCGCAACGTAAGTTTGAAGGATTCTCTTGTCTAGCCAGCACAGTATGAATCTCAGAAGGGTGGCATCAGGGTTTGCATCCATAAAGCAGGTTCTGCAGTCTTAGGAAAAGAGAGAAAAGGATTTGTTCATCATAAGGGTGTGATTTTAAAAAAGTTAAGTACTATTGATAAGTGGACATTTAAAACATTTTTAATAGTAACACGTATTCTAATGTTTATATATAGCTTATTAAATTTAAGAGTTTAGAATTGTAATTGTAGAAATAAATTGATCACATTGATTTCCTGTAGCCATTTAGTGGGAATAATATAGTATTTGGGACTGTCACTATATCATTATAGTTAAATCTTCCACTTTTCACCTTAGATTGTTCAGTGTTACCTTTTGCCTGTTGGAATTTTTGTTTTTATGAATTTCCTTAGTAGTAAAAGTGAGTGGTAAAATGTTTCTTTTTCTGGTTTACTTGAATGTCTGTTGAAAATATTAAAAATGTCTATCTTATAACTCGGTAATCTCTTACACATTTATATATGAATATATTTGAAGCAATAGTTAGTGAGGCAATACAGTTGTAGGGTCTGGAACTGGAATGCCTTGATTTCTTGTCTCTGCTACTTGTAAGAATGTTACTGTATCAAAACAGGTTGCTTTATGGAAGGAGAATAACAATACTGTAGTATGTACCTCCACCATTGTTGAAATAATTAAACCAACTTTGTATATATTTATATGTGGCATAGGGCCTGGCATTTAGTTTGCAACCAATATGTGTAAAGCTGTGTTGGGGTTATTAGTCTTTATCACATTTAGTTTTGTGATTTGGTTATACGATTTATGTGTTGAATATCTTGAGAGTTTGAAAGCACCTGTGGTCACAAAATAATGAGTCTATTAGGGATGGAAAAGGTTGAGTTTTTCTAACAATAGTGTACAACAGTTTACTGAGAATTCACATATAGTTGTGGATAAGAGATTTTATTATATCGTTTAAAGTTTTCTTTTGCATACATACTGGTAAAATAAAGTTAGAAAGCTTAAGTTAAAATTAAAGATGAGATTATCACTAACTTGAAAACAAAAATATGTACAGCATTAACAACTTTTAATTTTTAAAATGTTCACATTTTAAATGTTGGCTGTAGTGACATGGAGTAATACTTATGAGGAATACAAATATGATTAATGTTTATAAAGAATGTTTAGAAAATGGCAAAAAATGCTTATTTTGTGTGTGAGATACAGAGCAGAAAGATTCATGGCCCCTGTTCTTTATATTGAAATAGAAAAGAAAGCATTAAGTATTATATTGTTAGATACGTAATCACAAACTTACACATGAGAAGAAAATGTTACAGAATGTGTGCAAGCAAGAAAAAAGATTGAGTAGAGTAAATGAGAACAGACAAATTTTCTTTGGAGTAGAGATCTGAAGCACATGGAAGAGTTGTCTGGTCAAGAGGAGTGTGGGGAAATGCAGAGACCACAGCACATGGAAAAAGCATGAGAGGAGAGAGAGAGTGTGTGTGTGTGTGTGAGTAGGTAAAGAACCTGAAAAAAGGCCAGTATGTCTAAAATGTGGAAAGTGAGAGCTGGGAATGGGGACTGGGAACGTGCCAAATGAAGCTAGAAAAATAAGTGGGCTTGTAGACCATTTTAAGGAATTGGATCTTTATCCAGAAAGTAAGCAAAGCCTCTCAAGTGTCTTAAATAGGGGTGTCTTGATTACATATGTATTTTGGAATGAGCATGCTAATTGCAAAATAGAATCGATTTGGATGAGATAGAAGGCAAGAGTAAGTATGGGGAAGATCAGGGTTCATTGGAAAGCTATTTGAACTTGAACTGCTATTGTTGTGGAGTTAAAGGTAAAGGAGTTTAAGGATAAGAGGGAAAAATCATTTGAGGTTGGTGACTGATATTGGGGGATGGGATGGGAGCGGAAAGTGTAAAAAATGTGACCCTGGTTTTTGTCTTCTCAGGTTGGATAGGTAATGTTGCTGTTCACCAGGATAGTAAACATTTTGGAGGTAGTGTTCATATGAAAATCCATTAGTTCACTATTGCAAATGTTGAGCCTTTCGGAGGCTTTAGGACTGTAGCTGTTTTAAGAAAGTATGTTTGGCAAATCTAAGAATAGATGTAAACTTGGGAATTATTGGCTTAAGAATTGTCCATAGAGAGAATATATAGTGTGAGGAAAAGGTCTGGACTTGGGGCTCTGGGACCCAGGATTTTAAGGAACCTCAACATCCAGACCAAACAGGAGGGTACAATATAAGCCTATTAAAAAAAGAAAGAAAAGCCCAAAGAATATGACAGAAGAGGAGGCAGGATTTGTAAAGGAGCAAGTTGTATGACAGGGTTAGAGATTACTCAGACAGTAATCTGTCTGGATTTTTAAATGCTTACTGATTCTTATCAACCATTAAGGTGAAGTTTTGATATGAGCTTTTTTGTGTCAAGAGGGTAAATGTTGGAGTAGATTGAGGAGAGCTGATGAAAAGTAAAATGAAAGGATGTTTGTGAAGAAGAAAACTAAGGGAAGGTGCTAGCTGGGTTATTAAAGTTGAGAGGGGATAGCTAATAGGGGCCAGTCAGGATTTTTTTTCTCCCTAAGATGGAAGAAGCAATTTGAGCCTATTTAAATATAGGTATAGATGAGAGGGAACTAGCTAGTTGAGAAGAGTTAGTAAACATAAGGGTGTGTAGAAGGCTAATCAATTAGGATTTCTATGACATTAGAGGAGTTAGGATTCAAAACATAGGTAGAGAGGGATTAGATCGTTGATACTAAGAGGCACAATTATATTAAGAAACAGGACAGGTGTAGTTTTGTAGATTTAATGGGGGAGAAAACAAAAAGCTTCAGTTTTTTTCTCCTCTGTAAGGTATGCTGAGAAAATGAGGGGTGGGGAAGAAGACTCAGAAGGTGAACTCTTGGGAAAGAGAGGATAATAATTGTTAGCCTGTTATTCTTTCCAGAGACCTTTTTGTGGCATTATTTTAGGGACAGCTAGGAGGAAGCATATAGTCAAGTACTGTATTGAGATGTGTGTTCCATGATGCCACTTAAGAAAATATTTCTAGTTCAATCCCCGGTACCAAAAAAAAAAAAATATATATATATATATATATATTTCT
>NW_004624819.1:5681700-5707087 GCF_000247695.1 Heterocephalus glaber | reverse complement strand
TTTTAAGATTATATATTAAAATACATGCATTCACAATTGAAGTGGACACAACATTCTAGACATTCTTGTCTAATTTTTTTCACTTTCACTTTTTAAATTGTTTTTAATTGACATGTAAAAATTTTACGTATTCATGAGATGGTGTGATGTTTATACCTGTATACATTATGTGGTAATCAAAGTATTTAACATATACATCACATGATAAATTTATCATTTCCTTGGGGTGAGAACAGTCAAAATCCTCTCTTCTAGCTATTTTAAAATGCTTTGCTTACTAATTACCCTATTACTCAATAGGATTACAGAACTTACTGGGGAAGATCAGAGAAAAGTATAAGTATAATTTTTTAAAACCCATATTTTGTTATCCTCTAAATACTTTTTCTAACTATTTAATCATTCTTATTTCCTAAAGTCTGTTCTGAGCATAATATATATTACTAGGGGAAAAGGGATGCTGTACCTAAAGAAGTTGGAAAGTTGTGGGTTAAACAAAAATAAGGAGATTTATCTGAAGTTGTCTCAGAGAATGTCAGTGTGCATTATGAATCTTCAAAGCAGGGATATTTAACGCTTAATTTGCATTATGCATACTTCATTAGGACCCCCTTTTCTCGAGGTCTTCATTCTGCCACAACTTACCACCTACTTTACGTCAGATTCTGCTGTTTGAAATTACCAAGTTGTGACAGTATGGCTCCCTATTGTATTCATGGTGAGAGTGTATTATTGATAAGAGTGAGGTGAATTTTTTTTTATTGGTGCTAGCTTAGAGATGAGTGTTTGCCAACTTTGAAAAAAATCATTGATCTGCAGTTACGAGTATAACAGATAGTATGAGATGGAATGAAATGATTTAACTGTTTACCTGCCCTTCTATTAGGAATTCTTATTAAAATTACCATTACTTGGTAAACTTCAGAGCAGTTTACAGACTTCCTGGTCTCAGAACCTCTACACTAATAACAATTATTGAGATTCATTTGTTTCTGTGGATTATCTGTTGGCATTACATTTTAGAAATGTAACATTTGACATGTTAGAAACCTATTAAATACTAACAAACTCCTCATGTTAATATAAGTAACATAATTTGTAAAACAGGTTTGCATTGTTTTACATTTTTGTGACTCTTTAATGTTGGCTTAAAGACTGAAGGTCCCGTATATGCTTTTGCATTTAATCTGTTGAGATATATGTGACCTCTGGCAGTCTCTGTCATATACTAATGAGGAAAGAGTGAAAATCAAATGATATCTTGGTGTTTTTCAAACGTTTTTCCTGCAGAATACCTAGGGGTTCCCAGAACATAGTGTGAGAACAATTGAACGAAAGTAATTGAGTACTGTGATGAGACATATTATGAATGTGACAGCTGAATATAAAGTGACAGCGTATTTTTCTAATTTACTTCTGCTTACATTATGTGAATATTGTCTACTTACTGAAAGATAATAAAAATTTTTCATATTGTTTCAAATACGAGCATAAATTAGACTGTTTTGGAGTTCTTAAAATGTTGATTTATTTTGTAGTTGAAACTTTGTTTAAAGTATCAGTTGTAATTTGGCTTTCTGAAAGGTTTTTGGTAAATGAGAAAATTAAGCATAGATGTTATATCAATGTCGGTAAATTTTATAATGAGAACATAAACTTGTCACTTATGTTAATTCTTAATTATTCTGGGGATTTTTTATAACATCTAAGTCTGAAAATATTAATTAAAATTTAGTTGGATGAGTCTTTGCTTAAAATTTTTGAAAATAAAATGATAAATTGGTATATACCAAATAATGCTATATATTTTTAATTATTCACTTGGCATTGACCAGCATCTGTTAATTTATAACTTGTTACATTAGGTCACATTAATGTTTAATATTTTATTTCTTCTCAGTGGTTAAGGTAACTTACTTTATCCTGTGAGTCAAGTGATTACACAAAATGTGACCTTCCCCCTAAGTAAAACAAAATTACATATTTTTAAAAGTATGTTTTGTTTAACATAAAGACATATTATGTTACATAGCAAATACTTTTGTCTTTCATATAATAGGTGAAGTATTATAGACATCTAGCACCTGATCACTTACTGCAAATATGTCATCGACTAGGACCTCTTCTTGAACAAGAAATTCCTCAAAGTGTTCCTGGAGTACAGACTTTGTTAGGAGCTGGAAGACAGTCCTTGCTGCGCACAAATAAAAGTAAGAAAATTTTCCAGTAGGATGTATACATTCTTTTTGTTTTTGTGTCCTGTGTTTGTATGCATAAAAATATGTATGTTTAATAGGCTGCAAGCATGTTGTGTGGAAAGGATCTGCTCTGGCTGCGTTGCACTGTGGAAGACCACCTGAGTCACCAATTAACTATGGTAGCCCACCCAGCATTGGTGAGTTGTTCTATGTACTTAGGGAAAAAAAAGGGGGTTTTTTTGTTGCTATGATATCAGGTAACTTTGTACATTAACATTCAATTTTTTAATAGTTTTAATAACAAGTCATAATGTGTAATTATGGAATATATGCATTGTTCCTTATGTAAACTAGTTCATTAGTGTGTTTATTATTTTAAAAATTTGTTTATAAGTGGGTATGGTGGTACATACTATAATCCCAGCACTTGGGAGGCTGAGGCAAGAGGATCACCACAAATTCAAGGCCAACTTGAACTACATAATGAAACCCTGTCTCAAAAATAAAAAATTGTTAGTAAAATGTATAGTCTTAGAAGGAGTTAGTTGACAATAGTATTACAGTTCTAATAGAAAATAAAAGTAGTTTTGTTATCTTAAGAAACATTGCATATGTTGTCTAGAAAGTTTTTAAGAAAGAATACTGTTACAAATAGTTCTTCCTCTTAAAATGCTTCCAGATCCATCCCTTTCAGGTTTGCTCCTACCAGACCCTTACAGCATCCTCTGAACTAGATCTCTTGGCTTGTTGTTTTCTCCCTTTCTCCTTTTTAGTATACTATGTAACTCTAATTTTATTTAATTCTTCATTGCTGTGCTGCTCCTCTGCTCAAGGGAACATTTTAATGGTGCTGAACTTCACTGACTATGAAGACAATGCCTGAATTTTAGAGACCTTCATATTTCAAATATGGCCTCTATCTGCTTCTGTCTTCCTGGCTAGCCAGGAATGTTACTCTCTGCCTTTCGTCTAACTCTGAATCTTTTTCTGGATACTTAATATACTGATAGTCATTACAGTTTTGTATAACTTTTGTTTAGTGTTTACTTATGTACGGTTTTACTTTCAGCTTTTTCGAATGCTTTTATTTTGCATATCTCTTAAAAATACCATAGAGAAGTAGACTCTAACCAACTTATGCCAAAGGTTGCAATTTTTGAATTTTTGCATGAAATTCATATATGCTACCTAGAAAAATTTACGGAACAAGAATTTTAAGAGGAGTTTTATTAATCTACATTCTACCTGTTACTCCTTTGAAATTATCTTTTTTTCTGGTTACTTTTAAGATTTTTCTTTCTCTTTGATTTTCTGTGGTTTGACTGTAATGTCTTGGTGTCAGTATCTTCTATTAATCTTGTTTCAGCTTTATTAGACTTTTTTCTGTGATGTGTTCTGGATCATTTCCTCTGACTCATTTTCCAGAAGTATCCTATGTGATATTTGCATTGTCAAATAATCATAAATGAGCACTGTTTAAAAATGCATGATTGTCCTGATTAAGCAGTAATTTCAGCATATAATTTTACTATATGGTGAACACCCATTAAAACAAAAGATTAGTGGCACCAGGGTATATTTGCACTTAGAAAATTATACTTGAGAGTTACAGTAGATTTTCCTGAATGAAGGGGAAGACAAAATTTTATAGGCACTTTCTCCTGTAGGAAAAGTTTATTCTGTTTTTGAAAAACTATAAATCCATATAATGTGAGTATGTTGTGCTCACAACACATTGTCAGGCAGCACTGTGGTAGACAATGAAAGTGTAAGAATGATTGATGATACTGGCTGTGTGAATAATTACTGTGTGCCAGGCACTATTCTAAGCTTTCTTCATGTTCTCTTTTAAAACCTTAAATAGTCTGTTGGGAGGAGCTACTCTTGTTTTTCAGGGAAGGAAACCAAAGCATGGAAGTGTTTGGTCGTTCAGTGAGACAAGAAGCTAGGATTCAGTGTGGACTGTCTGACTCCATTATACTATGTTTTATTCTCAACTAAATGTTCTAGCAATTGACATACTCAGCAAAATTAATGTTAGTCAGGTTGGAAAAAAGATAACTACATATCAGTAAAATATTTTAACTCAGGTCAATGATATTCAGATGAGTAGATAAAGGGAAAACTAAATATGGATCCAGGCTTTTGTGTCAAGCATATAAAAGTGCTGGGCATGGGTGGCACACACCTGTAATCCCAGCACTTGGGAAGTTGAGGCAAGAGTATTGCTGTGAGTTTGAGGCCAACCTGGGCTACATAATGAGTTCAAGGCCAAGCAGAATTGCATAGCGAGACCCTGTCTCCAAAAAAAAAGCATATAAATGTGACTGATTCATTCAGATAATAAAAATTAATTGCCAAGCTGGTCATTGTTTGTACCTTTCTGAAAGACTATTTCATTTTTAGGATTTAAAATTTTCTTTTTTCTTTCATATTTTCAAGAAAATCTTTATATGGAAATACCTATACTAGAATGCCAATTTGCCTACCTTTTTTTCCCCTAACTTTAAAAATCATGTTTACATAGTATTTTCTGAAATTGTGAAAGAGAAGCTGGTCTGATCAAAATGTCTGTGCATATAGAGTCATTAAGTGTTATGGCGTACAGATTTGTACAGTTTTGTCTAAAGTTGCGAATACATCTGATAGAAAAATACTTATCATGCTCCTTTTTTGTGGGCTTTTTTTTAGTAGTACATATTTGCCATACATAACGATCACCTTCATCATCGGGAATTTGTACCTGTACATAATATATATTCTTTTTTTTCCTCTTCTCCCCTACATGCCTTTTTCCCCTTCTGATTTATAAAAGCTCTGTTTCCATTTTTTTTCTTTCTGGAGTGTGATGGAATTGCAGTGTTTTGATTTGCATTTCTCACATGACCAGTGATGTTGAACATTTTCCCATGGATTTTGTTTGCTGTTCATACTTCTTCACTTGAGAAATACCTGTTCATTTCAAATGCTCATTTTTGGATTGGGTCTTTGAATTTGGAGGATCTGATTTTTTTTTTTTTTTGAGTTCTTTATATATTGTAGATATTAGTCCTTTGAGGAGTAGCTGGTAAAATTTTTTTCACATTCTGGGAGTTGTCTCTTCACCCTGTTGATGGTTTCTTTTGCTGTGCAAAAACTTTTTAATGTGATGTGTGATCCCAGTTGTTAATCCTTTGAAATATTTCCTATGCAATCAGGGTTTTTGTTCATAGTCTTTTCCTACACCAATGTCTTCAAAAGTTTTACCTATTGTATCTTCCAGCAGATTGTTTCTGTTATAATATTTAGATCTTTGATTCATTTCAATTTTAGTTTATTACATGGTGTCAAATATGAGTCTAGGTTCAATCTTTGGCATGTGGAGAGCCAGTTTTCTCAGCACCATTTATTAAAGATGCTATCTTTCAGTGAAGGTGTTTGTCCCCTTTGTCAAAGATAAGGTAGCTAGGGCCAGGGATCTAGCTCAGTGGCGCCACACTTGACTGGCAAGCGCAAGATTCTGAGTTCAATCCTGGTACTAGGGAAAAAAGTAAAACAAAGATAATAAGGTAGGTGACTGTGCTTGAAGTTGTTTCTGCATCTTCTGTTCCATTGATCTTTTGAGTGTGGTCACCTCCTCCCCCAATACCATACTATTTTTATCACTGTAGTTTTTTTTGTTGTTTTTTGACAGGGTCTTACTATGCAGTTCAGGCTGGCCTTGAACTCATTATGTAGCTGAAGCTGGCCTGGAACTCGCAGTGATCCTCCTGCCTCAGCTTGCCAAGTGCTGGGACTACAGGTGTGCACCACCATGCCCGGCATCACTGTAGCCTTGTAGTATAACTTCAAATCAGGGATTGTGATGCCCCCTGCCTTGCCCTTGTTCCCCAGAATTGCTTTGCTATTCTAGGTCTCTTCTGGATACAAATGAATTTTAGGATCATTTTCTGTAGGTCTGTAAGGAATGCTATTTGTATTTTTACGGGCGTTGCATTAAATCTGTGTCACAGTTTTGGAAATACGGCCATTTTCACTATATTGGTTCTGCCTATTCAAAGATAGGGAATGTCTTTCCATTTTCTGATATCTTCTTTGATCTCCATTTTCAGAGTACTGTAGTTTTCAATGTAGAGATCTTTCACTTTCCTGTTTCATTTTTCTTAATGCTATTGTAAAGATGTTTCCCTTCTCTCTCAATGAGTTTGATACTGGTATACAGGAACACTATTGAGTTTTGAGTGCATGCTACTGAATTTGGTTGTACAGATAGTCTCTGGCATACTGATCCATTTTGTCATTTCAAAGTGTTAAGAGGTCAGAAGACTTTCTTTTAATTTTGAATGTTTATTGTATTGACTTGTTTCTTTTGTTGATTCCTCTTGGCCATTTTTTACCTGACTACCTTTAAGAGATTTCTTTGCCCTTTCTTTGGTTATTTTGACATTACCAAGTAGAAATGGAAGTAAGAAAAAAATTAACATTTTAACTTGTGATACAGATTTAAATGTTTGCTATAGATTCCAAATATTGAAACTTGACACATTTGGGATATATTTTTAAATAAACTTACAATTTTGAAGTAAGAAATTTACTGAAAAGTTGCACAAAGTTCAAAGAACTGTTATATCTTCCTCTTGGGGTTCTCCTAATGTAATTTTATTTACCTAGTATATTTTTCAAAACTACTAAATGAACATTGACATATTACTATTACCTAAACAACAAACTTTATTCATATATCACCAAGTTTTTCCACTAGCTGTATGTTCTTGTTCCAAGGTCCAGGCTGGGACATTTTGCACTTACAGTTTGCTCATTTTTTTATTGTTGTTAAATTTCTTGTTATAATTAAAGGATTATTTAAGACCAGGGCGGGAACTAAATTGGATTTTCTTGGATATTTTCTTAAACTGTATGTAAACTGTTGGATCTCCCTCTTATATTTCACATTTGCCTCAAACTAAAATAGAAATTAACTCTCTGAAACTTACTATTCAAGATTGAAGCCTGAAGTCATTTTATTTTAGACTTACTATTCATTTAAGTCTATTCAATAAAAAAGAAATGTTTATTTTCTTCTACTCTTTTGAGTCTGTTCTCCATAACCATTGTCACAGCTGTATTTCAGGCCTTGGTACTTCTTGCCTGGAGTTCTACCTCATTCACTTACTCATCAAGTAATTGTTGAGTTGCTGAATTCATATTTGGCACTGGGCTAAAACTTGAGTTTGCTGGGTCAACAAGAACATATCTCCTGTTCTCCTAGAGGTTAAATACTACTTTATCTGCCCCTAAACTTATTTTTATAGAACTTAACTCTAAGAATTTTTAACTTTAACACTATTGACTAAGACCAGGTAATTCTTTATTGTAGGTTGTAGGCTTGTGCTTTATAGGATGTTTGTCAGCATCTTTGGCTTCTGTCCACTAAATGTTGGTAGAGCCTTCTTCCCATTGTGACAATTAAAAGTCTCCAGTCATTGCCAATATTCTAGGGCAGACCACTGGTCTAAACTTTCTGAAATACAAATATGATCATATGCCTTTTCTTTTTTCCCAGTGACTTGAAATAATCTTAGCTATTTTAACATAGCACATAAAACTGACCTTTTCATGCTGTTTCTTCACCTATACCTTGGCAGTTCTTAAAATCAGCGATGCTCTTCTTTCCTTTGTCTCTGTACGTGTTATATTTTTCTCTGGAATGCTTCTCACTTTTTGTAGTTTCTGTGAACATCTGTTCATCCTTTAAAACTTAGTTGTCAATGGGCAGAATTATGTTAATTCTCTACTTTCGCTTTTGTCACACCATTGCTGCTATTTACATTTCTTTCCTCTGTTACACTGTTAGGTCTCAGACAGGAGAGATTATTTTCTCACTCTTTATAGGCTCAACTCCTTAGCATTAGTAAATGCTAAATGAAAAAACAGTAGGTAATTTATCTAATTGATACCCTGGGGTGGAACAAGAAAAGTTTAAATATGCGCATGGAGTAAAGAAATTGAATATGAAATTAGTAGGAAGAGAGACAGTCCAAGGATAACTTCAAGGTAAAAAGAAAACACGGGGCTTTTACAATACTAAGGTTATGAATGAACTAGGTTATCGGTTCATAAGACTATTAAAACCCATACCTATACAATTTAAGAATCATCTGAGCATGTCTTAGTGTTTTTTAAATCTTATTTTATTATCTGCTTATAAATCCTGACTGCTTTATGCCTCTGGTCCATGATAAAAATTGTGAAAATTGAACTGGAATTCAGTCTTAACTATAGGAGTCCCAAAGTGGTCAGCTATTTTCTAGCAGTTTAGAACTTACTTCATTTAATATTATTTTCAAAAGCAAACAATAGCATCAAAATGAAACAGTTGAGCCCACCAGTGTGTTCTTATATGTAGCTTGCTCTTCATTTACTGTGGAAGAGATAATGTGAATGTGACCTGGCATAATAACATTTAATTTCAAAGATATTAATGAATCTCTGATACTGTCCTTTCTCTTAACCCCTTACTCACATTATGCCTATTTTAAGATAAAGTTTACTCTGTATTTGCCTATAATTTATAATCCTACTTCAGTAAATGGACATAGGGAAAACCAGGAATGAAGAAACTTAAGTGTGAGTATCTAAAGAGCAATTTTTAAGGCTATGTTTGTATATTCGTTTGATGCATGTTTCTTTTGAAGAAGATTGTAATAAGTAAAGTGGTGTTTGCTGAATGCATTGCTTTTTCTTTACATTTACCGGTTAGCAAAGTAAACTTTTATCTTTCATTTCTCATTTTTTTTTAGTGAGTGTTTTTTTTTGTTTTTGTTTTTGTTTTTGTTTTTTGGTACTGGGGATCGAACTTGGGTCCTTGCGCTTGCCAGGCAGGCGGCGGAACCACTGAACTAAATCACCCAGCCCTTTTTTTGGTGTTTTACTTAGATGCTTAGGTATCTTTATCAGTAATTTCACTTCTTGCTTTAGAGGAAGGTTGCTGCTTTATAATCTTGGTGGGTGAAGGTAATGAATTTTGGGGAAACTGTTGCTTAGAAATGTTTGGCTGTAAGAAACATCCAGTTAATGCTAAGTCTTGAGATTTTATGTGTATTTATAATTTGGGGATTCTCTGAGAAAACTGATTTGAAGTAAGTCAGCAGTGTGGTCACTTAAAACTAGATGCAAATCTTCTCACTTTCGTATGTTATAATATGCTGGTATTTCCAATATTGTCTTGAAATTATTCAGTAGTTGGTAATTAACATTTGTTAATTGGGAATTTTTTTCCCTAGAACTTTAGATTTATCTTCCTGGTATATTTAATGTAGTTATTATAAATGTTATAAATGTAAGAATTAATGTAATTTTAACAAATAATTTAACATTCAGTAAACTAAGATAATCTGTGGATCTTTCTTTTTCACATATTTCAGTTCAGTCTTGTTCCTTTATTTCTTTCTATGCAGTTCATACTTTATCCCTAGTTAGATATCTATTCATCATTTATTTCAGTCTGTTTTCTCAAGAACCAGTTTTTCTTTCAGAACTCATTTTCTTCTGCTTTCCTACTCGTAGTCCTAATGTTACAGTTTCAAAATTTGTGTTTTTGTTTAATCATTCCTGATTCAGCTATGTTTCTCTTTTGTCTTGGTCTTTGTTTTTTAATCTTTTCTCTGAATGGCATTACTTTTTCTTAACTTCTCCTTGCTTTCCTAGACCAACAAATCTCACTTTTTTCTTTTTCATTTTTACCTTTCTTTTTTTTTTAGAGAAATTGTTACTGCTTATTATGCCAGAATACGAGGTACATGAAGTAGATATTTAATGTTTATCTTTTGTTTAAATTTCTTTTCAAATTTTGGTTGACCAAAAGAAAGGATGAAACTTTGAGGAATGAGAGTTTTCTTAGGTGAGTTTAAATTAGTGCTCTTGTAGCTTGTTTCACTGTCATGAGTTAATAGGATTGGTTTCTTTTTAGCTTATAGAAACAGACAGGGATATCTCTCCCACTCTTTATGTAATGTAGCTTGCAAACAGTGACCATTTTTTCTTTCGGTTTATATGACATGTTTTTCCAGAGTGAATGCCTATCTTTATAAATGAAACAAATCATCATATTTTCTTATAAGGTAGAGATCTTTTTATTTTGAATTTCTTCAGGCTTTCTTTGAATTTAGAGATTTGAACGTTTTACTAAATGTCTTTGAAACCAGGAAGTTCATAATCAGGCTAAGTAGATTTTTACATAAACAACAGTACTTTGTTCAGCTCTTAAAGAAGACTGCAGGGGAAAATTGGTCTCCTTCAAAAGTGTTTAAAAGTAAAACAAAAACTAAACAGATTTACTTTTGTAATACATGAAAATTTGGTTGTTTAGGGACAGTCTATAGATGTTGGTATAAAATGCCTTTGAGCTTGCAAAGCATTTTGTTTCACTTGCTTTCCATCACAGCTGTGTAAGATATCCCCACTTCATTAATGTGGAAACCAAAGCTTAGAGAGGTAATATAACTAATTCAGTTAGTTCTTGGATTATTTTGCCTCTTATCTTAGGTATTTAGCTTTATATCACATTTATGTAGCACATTTTTGCTTTCTCTAGGAAGTTATGCATTAGTGTTATACCAACTGTCCATTTATTGATTTGCATATAACAGCCTTTTGAATTATGGTTATGTGTATGAAATCTAGAAACAATGAATCATGGTAAATCTCAGCACTCAGAGGCTGAGGCAGGAGGATGACTGTGAGTTTGAGGCCAGCATACATGGCAAGACCCTATCTGAAAAAAACAAAAAAAGAACCTGAATCCCTCGCCCCAAAGAAATGGTATATTTTTTCAAATGTATCTATTGTCAGATAAATACTTAAATTTGAGAATGGATATTTGATTCCTTGAGAAAATGGTAGGAATCTTAGTGTCAAACTGATTAAATTTTTTTTCAATGCTTTGATTTCTTTTGCTAAATCAGCTTTTGCTTTTAGCTATCTCCTTTCCAATCCCTTCTCATTGTGGTTAAGGGAGAAAACTTAAATTATCCCAAATCACATCTTGTATTATTCCATTCTCTTTATCTCTCAAAGCCTTCGGCTATTACTATTGGAATTTAGTCACAGTACCTAATACAGCTTAGAAAGTAATTTGTCCTCTCTGTCTCTTTTCCTTATATTTGTCATGTACTATATTCCATGTGCTAGTCCTCCCTGGCTTCTTTATGATGCTAATGCCATGGTTTTCCCAGCTCAGGCCATTGTACCTGCTGTTGCCTTAACCTGGAATATGCCTCCTTCCTATTAGCATTCCTTGGCTGCTTATTTTTCAGGTCTTAGTTCAGTGTCAGTTTTTCAGAATAGGCCCAGACTTCCTGATAAACCTCCCCCCATATATGTTTAGAGCCATTTGCTATATTTCAGTATTTTCCTATACCTTTTATTTGATAACATTATTATTATAAGTCCTTGTTTCATGTCTTTCTTCCCTGCTAGACTGCAATCTCCAAGAGGGTAAGTACCATGTCTTTTGTTTTTCTGTTACATCCCCTAGCCCATACTTGGCTCATAGGTACTCTGTAAATGTTTGTTGACTCAAAATTAAATCACTAAAATGTTTGATATAAAACACCACAACTTTAAAATTTTCTGTTGGAAAGAAAACCGCCACTCCCCCAATTTTTTAAAAAATAAATTTTTATTACAATAACTAAAAACTACAAAATTGAAAATATTATACCATTGTACTGTTTTCTATTTGACTAGCATCATACTCATTTCCAGGAAATAAAAGAGGGGAACAGAGCTGGGGATTTAGCTCAGTAGTTCTGCCGCCTCCTTCGCAAGCACAAGGACCTGAGTTCAATCCCCAGTACCAAAAAAAAAAAAGGGGGGGACAAATAAAAACCACTACTAGTAATTATAATGTCTGTTCTTGTTTTTGCTGCTTGTTATGTACTATACTTGGTTCATGAAATTTTTTGCTTAGCTCTTGGGAATCTATCATCAGCTGTTCATTTTCTGTGTTTTATTTCAGTTAGTATTTGGGCTGTCATGTTCATACATATTGTTCTCAAAAATAGGGTGTTTTTCAAACTGGAGGTACAATTAACTAAACACCAACACTGGGAAGATTTGGAGAGTACTACTGTACATACTAATTAGTTACAGTAGTAAAACAGAGAAGCTGTTTTGATTGTTGTATGCCCATGTGATTATTTCCTTTTTTTCTTCTGTTTCCTGTTACCTGTTATTTTTTTTTTTTTTTTAATGGACAAGAAGCTGATTGCAGGATTATCCTGATGTTGCAACCACCCTTCTTTTTTAGCTGAAGTTGGGAGTTTTTCATTAAGAGTTACTATTATGGAGCCTTATTTGTCATGTTCTTTCATTGGTCAGTGACTATTGAAGACTAGATGGTGCTGTAGAAATCAACTATAGTGTGTTGAATTATTTTCCAGATTATCTCTGACCTTTGAATTATGATTATTTGGCTGTCATTTCCTGGTAATTAACTTTTGTGGCAATCTTTCCCATTGTGGCTCTGAATTACATGATTGCCTACTAAACAAAGTTGAACCTAAACGATCTTTAACATGTTTTTCTTTTACTTTTGAAAACTCACTGGGAAAGAGTTTACAAGCAAAACTTAGAAAATTGATGACCTGTTGTATTATGGCTTTCAAATCAAAACATATGCCAATGATTTTACAGTGTATCATTTTTCAATCCTTTGTCTAATTGGCAGTGGTCACTCTGTAACATAATACATATTCTCATACTTTAACGTACTTAGGTTTTAGTGTTTCTTTTTTTATGGTTAAATAAATTTAAATTTCTTTTTCCTTCATTTTATTTTTATCAGTCTTTGAATTTAAATTAATCTCTTTTACACATTTTAGATTTTTTTCATACTACTTTAAGTTCCTTAAGGTAGATTGGGCTATGGCTACATGTCTTATGGAGAAAGCTTGGAAAACGACTCAAAAATCCGTCCTTACTGGTTGTCCGCTATTTATACTTTGGGTTGTATTCTTTCAGTCAGTTTTCCTAGTACATTTGTCTCCCTGTAGTAGTGAAAACTACACTATTGGCACCCTGCTGCTTGTGTCAAACCTCAGCTTTACCTCTGGGAAATTTAGATACATCCTTTAGTTTTTTATCAATTAAAAGTAGTCCCTAATTGGGAATATTTCAAAGGATAGTGAGAATTAAATGATAATAAAGCGCTTTGACTAGTCTTGGGCATTAGTAAGACATTCAGTAAATATTAGCCATTGTTTTCCAGACCTGCTATATATCATAATAGTATAACCTTTTTTTTCCCCTGCATTTTATTTTGTAATGTATTTTAGCATTTATCAACATTATTAAATGTAATAGGTAAGATTATTTCTATCATCACATCCTTGAAGTTATTCCAACAAGAACCTCTCAGCTCAAGTCATGGTAGCTTTCCTCTTCACAGCTGTTTTTTTAAGGCTTTAGGATGACCTCTGTGTTAGAGAATTATAACTAGCTGCGTGTTTTGTTGTTGATTTGTTTGGCTTGGGTTGGGGGTTTTTGTGTGTGTGACTTACAATTATACCTCTTTTTAATTAGAACTTTTGGGTTCAGTAAAATGAACAGTATTTTATATGCCCCACAGTACATTTATCTGGTAGAAATTCTGATTTTACCAACATCTCATAGGTAGATGTACTTCCAATGAACTTTGAAGGTCATTTCTATGGAAATTGTTCTCTTGAGTGTCTGGTCATGAATATATCATTATTACATTGGAAAATGTAATTGCTTTCTAAATTTGGGTATGGCATGTATGAGAAGTAAATCAGTTTATATTTTCTCTTCATGTACTCTTGTTTTTATCACTGCTTTTGTAGTTCACTTGTTTGGTTTCATAGATTTTCACTCTGCTTTACAGTGACAGGTTATTAGTTTTATGTTTAGAAACATTAACATGGATTGTGGAGATTAAATGAAGCATAGGTACTGAACTACTCAGAATTCTTCTGTAGTTGAATTTAGGAACCTTTTCTGTGTTTATCATTATTTCTTTATTTATAATTACTTTTGCATTTTACCCACATGAAATTTGGAAGGTCTCCTTCCAAGTATTTTCCTTAGCCACAATCACAGTTAAGAATAAAATTGGGGGCCAGGGATTTAGCTCAGTTGTGCTGCTGCCTACCTCACAAGCACAGGGTCCTGAGTTCGATCCCTAGTACCAAAGGAAAAAAAGAATAAAATTGGTCAGAGAGAGTATAAGGAATGAATTTGAGTTGGGTATGGTGATTCACACTTGTAATACCAGCTGTTGGGGAAGCTGAGGCAGGAGGATCACAAGCTTGAGACCAGCCACAGCCTGTTCAACTTAGCCAGATCCTGCCTGTTAATAAAGGGGTAGGATATCGTTCAGTGATACAGTGCTTGGCCCTAAGTTCTATCTCCAGTATTCCACCCACCTCTCAAAAGAGGTTAACAGAAATTATTTTAAACCTTTGGGGAAATATCCTGATGTTGTTTCTTATCTGAGTACCTCTTTTTTTGATCAGAAAAGGACCATAGCTGTACTGAGATACCTTTTTAGTTACATATTTCTGTCATCTTATTATCTACTTACCAAATTACTCTGTCACAAAAATTATTTATCCAGGTTTTAGAATCCATAGTCACATGCTTCTTGCCTTCGTTATGCTGCCAGCAGGACTCTGCTTTCCTGAGTTGATAGAAATTGTAGGCATTAGTCCCGGAGGATTCCTCCAGGTCTGACTGAATGAGAGAGAAGAACTTTCCTTCATTGGAGTATACATATATATATAGCCTGTTACATTTCTCTTGTTTTTTTTGGTTCCGGGGATCTAACTCTGGACCTTGTGCTTGCGAGGCAGGTGCCAGAACCACTGAGCTAAATCCCTGGCCCCTGTGACATTTCTCTTGACAGTTACAAAACACCAATAACAAAACAGTAACCTCTGCATTTTTGTTAATTCACAGTAATTTTATTTTTTAAAAAATCTTTTAAAAATTATACTTGATTTTTGATCTTGGATAATTTGTTGACTTTTGCCTGTATTTACCTATACAAAGTACTCTGCAAAAGGAGGAAAAAAATCTAAACATTTTGGAGGGAGATGATAGTATTTGTTCTCTAGAATATTTGCTGCTTTTAACTTGGGAATTTTTTTCTACTATCCTCAAAGATGTAATTACTAAGTTTATTGAAGATTTTGTAGTTTATGGCAGTTTACCATGGGTTTTTATGGTCATACAGTGTTTGTATGATGAGAGAAACTGGGATAATTTTTATTATGTTCATCTTTTTCTAAAATCATCTGCATTGAAACTTGGATATGAAAGTGCCATGTTGATGGATAAAATATTGTCAGTTTGTCAGCAAATGATACTAAATTTACATTTCTGACAGTTTTAACTTTTCAGTTATCTTTAAGGATAGTTATTAATCAAGAATAAGACATTATAGAAAGGCTCATAATGAGCAATACCCAGATAAATATTAAAGCATTAACTATAAAATTAAGATTTTTGGTAATGGAATATAAATAAACTGTAAGACATGTCACTCGCCTAGTACATAAATGTATATAAGGTGTTGTAATCACACTTCAACAGAAGAAAGATTAGTAAGTGGAAAGGCTGGAGTAAATATCTGAGGGAGAAAAAAAATAGCTTTAGAGACTTAAAACAGTATGTTTTAAAATTGTAGATACATTAAAAAGTTAATTGAGAAATATAAGCCACAAAGAAATAAAAGAAAATTTGAGTAGGCTGGGTGTGGTGGTGTACCCCTGTAATTCCAGCACTCAGGAGTCAGATGCAAGAACATCACTGAGTTTGAGACCAATCTGAGCTACATAATGAGTTCAAGGCCAGCCAGAACTACATAGTGAGATCCTGTCTCCAAAAAAAGATAAGGTATAAAGAAAATTTAAACTGGAGATTTATTATACTCTTTGAGTAAGAGAAGCCTTCATATTGAAGGAGAAGTAGTCACAGGAGAAATATTGATATAGATGAGTGTAAAATTTGAAATTGTGGGATGTCAGATTGTTGTGGAAGTTGGAAAGATTCTTCAGTAAAGTTTCCCTGGTATATTTGAAGACAGATTGTCAAACTTAAAGCCTACTTTTTTTTAAACAAACTTAACACTTGCTCAAAGTCTCTGCAGTATATTTGAATGCAATTCTGTCAGACTTAATATAGCCTAATTTATTTTTTTTAAAAAAAGCATAGTTGTCAAAACTTTGTTCATGAGGAAAACTTGCAAAATTTGTAAGGTGATTGCTTTGGTAGAATGATGAGTTGTGATCTCATTCGTGGTCTTATTTTTCAAATTAGAACAATAAATTCTTGAAAAATACAGCATGTGAACTAGTAAGAAATGAGTTGTTGGAGAGTTAAAAATAAAAATTTACCTAGGTAAATAATGGATAATCAACTGCCTAGTTACATATGTAGTTTAGCTAACATTTAAGAGTTAGCATGAGAAATTGTGGGCTTTTTGTTCATCTCTGGTGATTATTTCTGTAGACTCATGTATATAGACTTTGTTTCAAAAAGTTTTATTTCTGAATGATTTGCTGCAAATGACAGTTTTCAGTATCCCCCCCCCCTTTTTTTCAGAAGCTTAAGGGACTTGATACTTTATTTTTAATGAAATTAGGAACATTGGAGTTTTGAACAGATGAGGCATGTTAAAGGGCAACAAGTTAGACTACATTTGAAATTCACCAGTCTTTCCTAGAACAGGTAACTTCATAGACCTGCAGGGTAAGAAAAATCGCTGAGTGCAAAAGATTTAAAATTACTTTGGATTTTCCCCATCGTCATACTTAGAAAAATGAATATACTTTTAAACTGGTTGTGTATGCTACTTAATTTAAGGTTAAAACTAAATGTTATATGAGGAACTTTCTGTTTGCCTTTTATTTCTGTTTTACCATGCTCATTTTAACAATTGATGTTTTAGCTTAATAAAATTTAAGGACTTCTATAATCTGAGACATTTCCTTTTTCCTCAGAAATATACTTCTTCTAGTATTAATACAAAGTGAATAATTGCCATTTGTGTTTTATAAACTGTGTATCTTGTTAACCAAGAAGTATTTTACACCTTTTTGTTTAAAAATCTTTACACTTGTGAGAAATACTGTACAAGAGAATTTCTGTTCTTTATTAATGATAAATGTTATGATAATGATATAATAAAAGAAAATGAGTTCATTGAATGTAAGTTCTAGATTATTCTGCTTTCTACTTTTGTAAAAATTATTTACCTATTTGATCTGGTCTTGCCTTCCTAAATTCAGCCTCAGTTGTACTTCACCCGTTGAACCATATTTTACATTTTCTGCTTAAACTACTGTAGTTAGCAGGTTTGTACCACCAGCCTATTACCTGGGAACTCTACATATCATTCTTTCAGTATGTCTTACTTTTAGTGTTGTTATACATGTTTGTGAATTGGTTGAAGGCAAGGACTTTTCTAAGGTCCTTCTATGTTAGGATACAGTCATGTTATAGGTACTGTTTATTAGTTGGTAGCTAAGGATTTCAAAAGAGTGATGTGAGTTATTGTTTTATTATATTTCACTTTTAATGTGTTTCTGAAAGTTTTACTTGAAAAGTTGACTGTAAAGTGATTTTTGAAAGAGTATTTTTTCAGTTGATTCCCAAAATGAAAATTAGCTTTGCTTAAAGAGTGAATAAAAATTATGCTTAAGACAGCAGTAACATTTCCTTACATGTAAAGGAAGTATATTTTTGTGGAGGCAATATTTTATCAGCTCTGATTTTTAAAAGATTTTTGTAAAATACATTTAAATTGTTTTGAGATGAATACACACACACAAACTAGGACTTGCTCATCATTGTTAAATCATAGTTTGGATGTTTTCATTATCTCCAATCATATTTTTATAACCGATTAGTGTTAAGTGTTTTCATAAAAATCATTTTGAAAATTGTAAATTTTGAATCAAATTAAAATATATCTTGATAACATTGTCACCATTTGTCTGATAGTCTTCACTTATTTTCTTAGAATAGACAGGTGAGTCTAAGATGTCAGTGGTCCTTGGGAATTGGAAAAGATGATTTTTGGCAGGAAAGTTACGTCTCTGGTTTTGTGTGATTCTTGGATGAGGTCAGTTTGGAGCAAAAATATTGGAGGATATCTTCTGGACAATTTGTATAAGAAAAATTATGTCAGAAGCTAAGTGGTGATGGGAACATACTGAGTCTGTAAATTATTGTATAACCAGCTTAAACCTAAATATGCAAAATCACAGCTGTCAGACCTTCTCTTAGACATTCCCAGGTACTGCATTAGAATAGATTGTTGCTTCTAGAATTTATGTTAACAGCAGAAGTATTCTTAGAATATAAAACGATTGCTGTGGTAAAAAAACATAAGCACAGTGTAATTTTTCTTTGACATTGTTCCTCTACATCTACAAAGCATCAATTTTCCTATCTCCTCATGAGCACTCCCCCCTTTCAGCACATGAGGTGTGAGCTACTTATTGGATATAGAGGAAGAGTATTGAGATACAACTAAGATACTTGGTTTTATCAACTTGGGGGCATAATTAACTAAACCTGAGTCAAATAGTATTTTGTATATATGTTTCATTTTCTTTGGTACGAAATTCAGGTGAGAAATTGTATTGCTAACTAGTCAATGTAGATGACATTACTGTTGGGATAAAATACTTTCTGTTAAAAGAGAATCTATAGGTTAATGTGCCTGCAAATCAGTCAACATATAATATTTATTGAGCACCTTTTTGGCCATAAGGTATCAGTATAGAAAATAAGTACAATAGCAATGTAGATGAGAGAGCATTTAGGCTGGAATTGATGTATATCAAGCTTTGAGTCAGAAAAGCTTCCGTTAGATTTTGGTGGATGGTTTGAATGAATTGAAAAATGTGAGCTTAATGAATTCTGGAGAAGGATTCATTGTATAGGTATTTGGTTAGATTCCCAGTTTAATTATTCCTTTTTAATCATGAAGTGACTTCCATATTCATGTGTTGCAGAGAGTTCTTAATCATTCTGTGTGTCATATTTAGAGTGTTCAAGTATTACTGGTTGATGGAAAATAGAAATTGTTACGATCCCTGGTACAAAAACAAAACAAAAAAATCATTGGTGGATTCTAGTTTTCACTGTGTTTTGAAGAAAAACTGTCTTTAACCACTAGGCTTGTAAAGAAATAATATGTACAATGGTTTTCTGTTTTAAAGGACTCTAGCAAAAATTAAGTCTAGGTTTTATCCTAGCTTTGTGCCTTACTGACTTTGAACAGGTCAGTTAACTGCATTTGCTTATTGAGAATACTGACTGACCTAACTTACTTTTGATGAAATAGTATGTTTCCATTTACTACTTGAACGACTTTTAATTAGAAGCATTTTTGCAATTTTAGGACAAACTAAGATAAATAAATTCTTAAAATCTGATAATTAAGAAAATCTATTTCCAGGTTATATTTATTTTCTCCCGTTTTCTTGGTAGCGGATACTCTGTTTTCAAGGAAGCTGAATGGGAAGTATAGACTTGAGCAACTTGTTCCAACTGCAGTGTATCAGCACATGAAGATGCATAAACGAATTCTTGGACATTTGTCATCTGTGTACTGTGTAACTTTTGATCGAACTGGTAGACGGATATTTACTGTAAGTAATTTTTAAAAGTGTTACTTTTTATCCATGTTTGGAAAGTTAAAGGATCTGTAGCATAGTCACACTGCATTATGGATCTACAGAATGAATAAGTGTAGTTCTCAATATCATACCAAATATGCAGTTTGACATTTTATTAAATGTCATATAATCGTTGTAACTAAACTAAGGGCATTTCTCAAGTGAGTTAAGCAAATTATAAGAAATTATTAAATATACTATTTTCTGTTATTTTTTAAAAAACTATTTGCTAATGTGGGAAAATGCTCTTTGAATAGATACTAAAGATATTAAAAATTGTAAGGCTAACAGTCTTTGCTTATGGTTTCCTTTAACATCTCATTCTTTGAAATACCTGATGATGGTTTGAAGAAGATATTTGAGTTTGGTATTGTTGCTTTTCACTTGTTTTGTTTTTGGTTTTTTGGTACTGGGGAATAAGGCAAGGATTTCACACATGCTAAGTAAGTGTGCCACTTCTGAGCCAAATCCCCAGCCAGCCCTCTTAATTTGTTGAGTGGAAAAACATAACATTTTTCAGCTTTCAGAAAATTACTTTAGGATGCAGCATTTCAATTTTATTTCCTGATGCCATAACTAATCACATTCATTAAAGGTAATAACATAATACACTATTATGGTAATACTTGTTATTGAACACTACCCTATGGGTTGAAGGTATATATTCATTCCCAAAGATCTTTATTGCCTTAGAATTTTGGGGGGGGGTGTACTGGGAATCGAACTCGGGACCTTGCACTTGCAAGGCAGGAGGTGGAACCACTAAGCTAAATCCCCGGCCCCTTGCCTTGGAATTTTTGTAAAAATGGGAAATAGAAGTTAAAATGGAAATTCTCATTTTGTTTCTGAAGAGAACAGTTGAAAATTTGTCTGGCATAGCAATTGTAGATGCCTGCTTTTAATGAAAGTACTTGTAGACTGAGACTTATTAATACTTTGTCTTCTTCTACCCATGCACCTAATTATTTGTTGAATGAGCTAAAAAGCAGAATGTGGTAGAGAATTTTTATATACTTATTGTTGACTTTAATCCATCAGGCATTTGCAGATCATTTCTTCAGTCACTATTTTCTCCTTTTGCCTTCCTTTTATCTTCATTGTTCTCTATGAAACAAAAGTGAAATTTCCTAAACTTTCTGACAAGATTCTTATTTTCATAGTGGAAAACAGGCAGATCTGTATTTGTAAAAGTGCTTGAAAGACCAACAGTAGTAATTTACTTTAAAATAATAATTGAAAATTAACTTAGCCATTTTAGTTTAATATAGTAATGTTTAATTCTTAAACCTTAAAACAAATTTGGCATAATGTTTGAAAGAATTCTTTAAAAAACAGTAATAAACTGAAGTGAGGAAAGCAGTCCAATGTATTTGTACTTTATTTAGATAACTATAGCTGTTGCCGTATTTCATGAGATTACAAAAAAATACATGATATCATGTTTTATGTTAATTAAGTTTCTTGTAAGAGTTCTTTAAAAAGATAGGGATTGTAAACATTTGTCATACTTTGTAAAGCATTGTGTATGTTTTAGTATGAATTGGATTCATAATCTAGAGGTTTTTGGGGAAGCAAAATAGGAAGTGATGTGCGTGTTGTTATCTTATGAATTTAATTGGGTGGTATGTACAGAGTTGAATGAGCACATTGAACCATAGGTTAGCAGACTGCTGCTGTGGGTCAGTCCAACCCATTACCTATTCTTATTTATAAAATTGTATTGAATCATAGGCATACTTGGCTTGCTGTATATTATGTGTGTTGCTTTTGCACTACAGTGCCAGAGTTGAGTAGTTACAAGAGAGACCTTATGGACTGCTGGGCCTGTACAGAGAATATTTGCAATCCTTTTCTAAATATTTGGGTTTTTTTGTTTTTTGTTTTTGGTACCAGGGATCAAACTCGGGTCCTTGCAGGCAGGCGGCGAAACCACTGAGCTAAATCCCCGGCCCCTTTTCTAAATATTTAATGCCTGCTTTAGATTCTAAAATGTTCCTTACAGTGAGAGAAAATGTAAAGATAGGAGTACTGTTTTTAAAAATGTTCTTCTGTTTTTATGATTATCACTTCAAGTGGTGGTAGGATACCTTTGTGCTCAATATTTGTATTACTGTATAAAGTGGAATGGATGCTTAGGTGTTTCTCATTCAAGTAGAAACACTAGGTGCTGAGTACTACTTTGAAAATTCATCTTGAAAATTGATAGGATAATAGATTGTTTGACCAGTGAAAATTTCATGTGAGAGGACTGAGTTATTATTTATTGGAATGCCATTTAATGTGGATCAATCAATACAGTATATCCTTTTGTATGTATTTGGTGTTATAAAACATCACAGATTCATTTCTGAAATACAGATATATTTGAAACCTTTCCAAGGGATGACTGGGCATGTTCAGTGGCGCTGCACCTGGCTCGCATGCTCAAGGCCCTGAGTTTGATTCGTTCCAAGGGATTAATTATTAATTATCTCTTGAGTCTTTTGAATAAGTAGAGCTAGAGGCAATATAGTATATAAAGTGTCTTAGACACAGCTTTACTTCTTCTTGGTAAATTACTGTACCCCTTTCTTTTTTGGGGGGGGGGTACTGGGGATCGAACTCGGGACCTTGCACTTGGTGAGGCAGGCACTGGAACCACTGAGCTAAATCCCTGGCCTTACTGTATCCTTTTAATCACTAGTTTTCCTGTCTTAATAGAGAAGGAGGTAGATTGTAACAGTATCAACGTAATAGAATGTTTGTGGCAGTACATGGAATCAACACGTACAATTAGTACTAATTCAAGGTATACGGAAAGCAGTCATTAAATTTTACCTGCTGCTAATGTAAATTTTATGGATAGATTAAATTTTATCTATTTCATGTTTTTACCCAACTAAACACTTATAAATACTATACAAGATTAAAAGGAAGTCATTGTAATTGATAAGTGAAATTCTGGTATTACAAAAATTTATCATTTTGTTAGGATATTTTAATAATGAGTGTTTTTCCCATTGAATAATGAGAACATCGCAAGGAGGGAAGTAGCCTAATTACCAAGTCAGATTTTACTCCTTATTTCCTTACTTTCCTTCTTTACTTCTTATTTCTAAGTTACAATAGGGAATACAAATATATGTATTCATTTAATGAACTTCAGAGTCTTTTATGAGCCAGGACTTCTTAATCATTGGGTAATTGAAAGACATAGTATTGAGTTCACAAATGGTAAAGATAGCATTGATACCTTATCACAAGAACCTTGATAGAGGTACCCAAACTACTGAGGAATAGGAGAAAGGTATCTAATCCAACTTTGTGGTAGGAGATGGTAAGAGTACTTGCCTAGAGAGATGACATCTCAGCTGCCTTGAGATGGATATCGTAGACCTGGAGAAAGGCATGTTATGGTTTGGCTCTGGAATGTTCCCCAGAGACTGTTGTGTTGAAGGTGTGACCCCCAGTGCAGCCAAGTTCAGAGGTTCAGCCTTTGGGAAGTGATTGGATCGTGGGGGTTCTGACCTCATCAGTGAGTTAATCCATTGGTGGGTTTACAACTTAATGGAATATTGGGAAATGATAGAAAATTTAAGAGGTGGGACCTAGTGGGAGGAAGTAGGTCACTGAGAGTGTGTCCTTGAAGTATGTATATGTCTTGTCTTGAGCCCCCTTCTCTCTTTTTCTCTCTACTCCTAGTCTCAGTGAGGTGAACAGCTTTGCTTCACTATGCCCTTCCTGCTATGATGTGTTCTGCCTTACCACAGGTCTGTAATGAGGCCGAGTGACCTGGGCTGAAACCTCTGTTCTAAACTGCAGAGACTATTGATTTCTTTATCATAATGTGTGTGACTTCTTCAGGTGCAGCAGCGAAATTAGTAAAATATATAAGGGATTTTGGATTTGAGTAAGTCTGTTTTAAATACCACCCTTTCTTATCATTCCTTGTCACAAACATCTATACTGCTGTATTTACAGGACAAAAATGTATTCTTTGAACTTCTTTGGCTTTATCCTCACTTGGTAAAATATCTTTTGGGAGAAGTTAAGCTAAAAGCCATACAAACTTTTTATTTTCTTTTTTCTTTTAACCTATGCTAGGTTTGATATCTAGAGACAGATGATAAACATGTTAATGAGTACTCTTTCATAGTAGTTACAACAATTTTACATTCTTGAAAAGTAAAACTGTTAAGGCACTGCTTTCTTAGATTTGCTTGGAATTAAACACTAGCTTAATATAATTTAAAAACTCACAATTAAAAAAAATTTTGTACTCAACTGGATTTCTTAAAACCCATTCATGGTTTTCCAGATCAAAATCTGCTCTTAATGCTGTCTCTTGGCAATCTCATCTGTAAGCTGGTAACACCTAGCGCTCTCTCTCTCTGTGACACCTTCTCTTGTAGCTTGAGATCTATTCTGTACTCAGATACTAGAAGGATCTGGCTAAATATTGCTGTGACCTTGTTTTTCCTGCTTAAGAGTCCTGTAGCAGCTACTTCGCTAGGTTAAGTTCAGGCTGTTCAACAGGCATTTTAAACCCTCTCTTGTTTCCCTCAGGTGAAACCTTTCCAACTTTCTTTCTTGGTACTTTTCATTTGTACTTTGTACTCCCAGTTTTTCTCTACCAGATGTTCTTGAAAAGAAAGGACTTTGTTTTCACCTGGGGATTTTGGCTTTGCTAAAGAAAACTGCCGTTTGAGGTGTTTCTGAAATCATGCTGTCTCAGCTGTAGCAGGTTTCTACTGTGGTTTTCAGGATTTTCCTCCTTTCTTACTGCTTTTATTCCAATGTTTCCAAATTCAGTTGTTGGGTTTATTCTTTTCTTCCTTCCCATGCCCTGGTCTTCTTTAAGGAAATTAATCTGATATTCTAATTTTGCTAAGGTCATAATTATTTCTGATTCGTTTTGAAATTGTGTTCTGTATGTTCTACTTCATATTTATTGAATGAGATATAGCTTATTTTATTGTCATACCTTTCAACATTTATATAATACTGATTTTATTTCCCTAGTATAACTTTTAACATTTTGATTTCCTTTGTCCAAAAGACTATAATGTTTTATTCTTTGGCTTATTATTGACTAGTAACATTTATGGAGCTAGAATTAAGCTAATGAAAACTTTGTGGCAATTCTGTTCCACATTTCAGTCTTTTTAAAAAAATTAATTTTTACCAATTTTTAATTAGTCCTTCTACATTCATTTAAAACCCACTTATAATACTTTAAAAAATTAATATTTTCCAGGTCCAAAGGGGGTAGGAGTAGTGGGAGGGGCAGGGGAAAGGAAAGAAGGGAAAGGAAAAACTATGAGAAAAGAAAAAAAAAATGGAAACGAAGTCTATATAAATTGGGAAGGGTCACAGGTAATGGGGAAAAAAATAAGACCCAAGATACATCATGTACAGGTACAAGCACCCAATGATAAATGAAAGCATATTGTGTACCAATAAAAGAATTTAAGGGGCTGGGGATTTAGCTCAGTGGTTTCACCACCTTCTGTGCAAGCG
>NW_004624819.1:5548811-5657345 GCF_000247695.1 Heterocephalus glaber | reverse complement strand
TTTTTTTTTTTTTTTTTTTTAAGTATCGCATAGCTAACCTCCAGTAAATACCTAGTTAGTGAGTGATATGTCCAAGGGAGAAGGATTTTAATAATATTAACCTGAGTGGATCTGTTGAGGTCTTAATCTTTTACTTAGAGATTTGTGCCCTACTTCTTTTTGCTCTTTACTCCTTAGTCATTTTATTGCTTGTTTTCTCTCTGAGCAGAAGGAAAATAAACCATTCAGCCTTACTATTAATAAAGAAAAAATTTGAGGGAGGACTAGAAACATGTGTTATTGTCTGTTATCATGAAGGTTGAGATTTTTGCTATAGTTATAAGTTGGATTTGTGTAGGTAATTAATACCTTTTTGAGTTCATAAAGTAGTATAAAACTTTGAACCCAAATTAAGTCTTTGATTTTAAGATATACTGTAATCACACATTCAATTTCATAAGTATGTGTTGAGCACCATGAGAACGTTCTAGTCATTCTATTCTGCCTTAGAGAATTTTAGAATAAATAATTCCTGGAGAACACTACATTTTTAGACTAGAAATGGTGAAAGTTTAGATAAAGTACAACTAAGATTAAGTAATATTTCATGGGGTATTTAAAAGTGAAGCTTATAAAATGAGTAATTTACCACTAGGTTTATAGCCAAAAAATATTGTAAAACCTACTATAACTTCAGAAGAATGAAAACATTATGTATGAATTTTTTAAAACACAGGTTTTAATTGAATATGTTTTGAGCATGTAGTACTGCTTTAATGTTTCTTGTTTTTTAAATAATTATATTTTTCAATTTAAACTTTATAGTATCTGCAAAAAGTGGGATTTGTGTAACAGATAATTCAGTATGCTGAGTTAATCTACATTTTACACATTTATCTTTTTGGAAAAATAAAACTTTGAAACTTCGAAAATAGTAAATTTTATATCATTAAAAAGACTTTCACATGAAAAATTGAATTTTAAATGCCTATGAGATGTTAAAATTATGTTTTAATCCTACATAGTTGATTGTATCATAAGATGTTAAGATTTTAATATTGCACTGGTAGTCATCATTTGAGTAAATGTTCTTACAGTTAACTTCCTCGTTAATAGTGTATCTGAATGATAAAAGCGGTAGGATACAGGTTTGGGTTTTTTACTCATCAGACATAAAAGTGTGTGACAGCTGAAATGATGTTTAAACATTTGCTAACACAAAGCATGAAATTTAATAGACAGTACACGTTGTTTATACTCCCCCTTGTCTCACCTTTAACTAAAAATAAAAATAATCATAAAATTAAAAAGCATTTATTGAAAAATCCTTTCTGCTCCCTCCATTCTTCCCTTTTAATGAACGAGAGAAAGGAGCTAAAGAAAATATTGTAGAGAAAATTATGATAGTAAGACTTCCTTCATTCCCCAAAAACCCCCTAAATTCTGAGACTTTATCTACATTCTTTTAAAAGCAGTGTTAGTTACACATTTATGTTTCATCTGAATAGTCCTTGACATACAACTGAGTAGGTGGAATAGTAGTAGTATATACTTGAATGTTTTTTATTGGAGCGTGCAGTGTGTATTAAGAATAATGCCAAATAATTTGTGTATGGTTTAGCAAGCCCATGTTTTTGTGTGGCATCAGTAGAGTAAGCATTAGTATAGCTTTGATTTTTATTTTGCAGTTTTGGGGGTTGAACCCAGGGCCTTGCACATGTAGGCAAGAGCTCTGCAGTTGAGCTACAGTGCCAGCCCTCTTTTTCTTTTCTTTTTTTTCTTTCAAGACAAGGTCTCACAGTTTCTTAGGCCAGGCTTGTGATCCACCTGCCTTAGCCTCCCAAGCAGCTGGTATTAAGGCAACTGTAGTAATGAGAATTGTTTAAAATGCCTCTAAACTCCAATTAAATGCTAAAAGGCAGATAAGCCCCTCCCATAAATAACTTGAAATTGTGTAACTCTGGACCAAAGTCAGTGTCCTTGTATCCTCTGAAAGAGGTAAGCAGGTTTAGAAGTTTACCAAAACCCTAAAAATGTTCCAAAATCAAAGTTGTTTCTTGGCCTTTTTTTCCCCCACTAAGTTGCTGCACGGTATAGTATATGTAAGATTTCATAAAAATTTAAATAAATTTTAATTTGAAGAGTTAAGAGATTTTCATATTTCTGAGACTATTTGAATATTAGTAAATAAAAGATGTTTGGAAATCGATTTGTAGACCCCATGTTAGTAGCTTTTCTCATGTCTCTGGAGCTCTTGCTCTTTCTCTTTGTGTACTCCTAGCTGTATCTGGCTCTCTCTCCATGTCTTTCTGTTTCTGTCATGTTATTCAAAGCTATAGTTTGTTGCCTGTCTGGTTCTGATTTTAATTGAAGACTACAGTATGTCTTTTATTAGAAAGTGGTTTTACTAAATTCGATTTTTGCTTTACTTTTGTTGTTTCATGGGTAAATTCCAAATAAGTTTTTATTTAATTAAAGTTTTCTTCATTTTTATAATTGTTCTCTTAATGTTTCTTTTACTTAAGAGATTTAAAAAAAAATGTTCCAGTGTCCACTAATCCAGAATAATATATTTCTCCTTGCAACGTTCCAAATGAGCAGAGGCTGCCAATCTACCATTCAGAATTTTTGCACATGCATTTATTTCTTTTGACATCAACATGTTCTCAGTGTGACCTGTAGTTTAGTTTTTAGACAGTGGTAGCTGCATGTATCTAAGAAAGGAAGAAAGAGAAGTTCAAAATAGGTAATAGTTCATACTATGTTATCTCTTATGAACCAACCTACCTACCTATCTTCTTCCATCCATCCATCCATCAGCTAATAAGATAAATGTCTTATGTCTACATATTCTGTGTTAAAAGGACTCTGAATGCTTCCTGTCTTTTGTTCATTTTCTTGGGGTAAGGACTTGCCTTCAATCTTCTGATCATAAAGCTTAATTATATTTTGTTTCTAGTTTCTGGTATTCTTAAGAATTTTCTCTTTTTAGTCTATATCGTGGTACCATAACCATGTATTAAGATTTTTTGCTGTAAATCTCTCTCTAACTTCTCTTACTGTATTTTATTTGATGAAATACTTTCATGTAGTGCTTCTTTCATATACTCCATCACCTGCTATGCAAGATTGTATTTCATAGTTATAAGAGAAAATTATATACAATGAGAGCATGCAGGTGAAGACATTTTGATTAGCAAGTGTTCGAGTACTTATTTTGTGTGAAACACAAAATGTCAGCACCACAAAGAACGATAGCTGTTTTTCAGCCAGTTTATAGTAAGTTGGGAAAATACCTGAAAAGATTAATATGGTAGCATGCAAGATAAGAACAAATAATTGCTGTAGACAATTGCTACTTCCTTAAAGATGTAAAGATCAGTTCAGAGTGAATAGTCAAAGCCTTGTTGAGTGGAAGAATTATGTCTCAGAATGTAAATAGGTATTGAGTTAAAATGAATTTTTATAAGGAACATTATAAAGAAAGTACGAATTAAGACATTCATAATTTAGAAAATTCACTTAAAATATATTTTGGAAATACTGGCTGATAAGATGGAAATAAATTGAGGTCGATCATCAGTGGCCTCAAATGATCTTGTAGGCTTAAATAATGAACACTGTGATGATGCTATAAATTACTTTATAGGATAGTCCAGAAGCTGAGATCAATAGTTTGGTTGCTAGTAGTAGTATTTTAGATATGAAATTGAGTAGGGGTAAGGAAAACTACTTTAATTGGTAAAAGAAAAAAGTTATAAATAATTCTGTAAGCTGATTCTGCCTAACACAGCAAAGTTTTTAATCTTCCCCCTTTGAGTTGAGCCCCTCCAGAAGTACAGCTTTCATATTCGGCTCCATACATGCATATATGCACACGTACACATGTGTGTATGTCTCACAATTGAAAGAAGTTAAATCCTATAATTTCAGTCTGCATTTTAGTGCTTTTAATAAACTTCATTTCTGTTTGTCCAGTTCTTCCAGCCAGCCTTCCCAAACATCACACAGTACGATTTTAGAACTGGGTAGGACTCTAAAGATCATGTCATTATTCTTCATCACTCTACAGAGAGATTAGGTAATTTCCCCATTATTGGGGAAGAGATCTCTTTGTTCTTAGACCTCATTCTTGTGTCTCCTTTATTCATCTTTCTGCTTCACAAAAATTAAGTTGTGTATTCTTCCTTAAATTTAATAATTGTCATCACCAAAACTCTGAACCCAAAGTTTGTATGTAACTTTTTAAAGTTCAGTATAAATTTTCCAGAATCTTTACTTGTTAATATTTCCAGACTTCTTTAGTCAGTATGAGAACTTGCCAGTAAGGGAATCATTATTTAAAATGTGATCCTCTCATTTCCTGATTTAAAAAAACAAAACAAAACATATTTAATACTATGTCATGAATTGTCTCAGCTGTTCCTTAATGTCATTTCATGTAAATGAAGTTTATTATTGGTCTTTTTTTATATATGTCCCAAATAATATATAATAAGCATGCTTGATTTTATTAGCAGAATACTTTAAAGCTTATTGCTTTGAAAATTTATCATTACTAATTTGTTTTGTAATTATTTCAATATATCATGTAGTGAGTGCTAGTATAAGCTGTTTACGATATTAAGTTTTTTCTTCACTCATTCTCTTGTTAGGCAGAACATTTAACTTTATAATAGGCCCATATACTTTCCATGTGGATAGAAAAGGTGTTTTTTTTTCGATTTTTCAAGTTCAGCATTTTTGTTTTCAGTTACACACATACATTTAAATGGTGCCTTTATTAAATTTTTCCTTGAGAACTCTTACTCATAAATACTTTGACTCTGATTTTAAAAGATGAAATACTTTTCAGAGGAAGATGTTTAACTTTCATTTCTGCTGGGTTTTGTTAATCATAGATACATCATAAAAATAGGATATTTTTAGTTACATAAAGAGTAAAGTAAAATATTTTTCTGTTTTGCATCATTAACTGTTGGGAAAGCCTATTATTGCATTTTATAGATAGGAGCATTTGCGGAGCCATTAAGGAAGGTAAACTTGAGTTTTCAATTAATAAGGTTAATTAGGTATCTTTTCTGATATATTTATGAGTAAAGAATGTCTTTTTAATGCCTTCATCAGTGAACAGTGATTAATTCATTAATGTACTTTTTGATATGATTGAAGTATAATTTAACTTGCATTGTATAAAAGTCACTGGAGTTACCAGATTCCTTACACTAAGAAAATTAGTACTATTCTATATTCACAATGGAATATGTTCTATAGAACATACACAGTGATTGTAAAGACGGTTACTATTTTTCTTTACTTTTGGGGTAACTTTATAAATTCCAGCTTTCCCAGAGTATTCTAGAGATCTACTACCTGTAAATGTGCCAACATTTATAAATACCATTTAGTATAAAATTAATTAGCCCCACCACCACCATCAGTCCCTAAGAAAACTGTGAGCAAGGTTTGGTTAAACATCACAGGAAGGAGATACCATGTGTAGGAATATCTGTTAGATTTCCTTGGCAGTACAGAGTTGTACTGCTTTCACATCTCTTTCTCTATAGTAATGTAGTTTAAAAATTATAAACCTAGACGTGTGATATAATTCTGAAAATATTTACTAGCCTTAGTAAATTTATATAAAGTAGTTGCCTTTTTGCCTTTTCTCTTTAAAAGGTTGAGTAAACAGATAATCATTTAACAACACATGGCTAGGATAGTTCCAACTCTTTAATTTTGATTTTTTTTTAAGTTTGATATTTGTGATGTAAAACTTTTATTGAGGTAACTTTTATTTGTGCAGTTACTTATAACAGTTTAAAACACTGAAAATTAAAAACTTGAATCCTGACATTTCTACTTGTAGTTTTTCTCTCATTTTTAGCCTGTGCTAAGCTGTGTGGCTACTAATGCCTTTACAGTAATCTGAGAAAATAGTTTTTTCTTGTTTTTGAATTGTTCTAAAGTAGATTTAAAATCATTTACCTTCCTGTGCTATTATATCATCCTCCAACTTTACTCCAGCCAAAAAATAATTATTCCACTTGTCCATTTTCTTGCATGTGGGGTACATTTTTGTACACAGCCCCTAGAGAAGTTTACTAGTTTTCTTTAACATGATTAACATTTTGAAGAAAATGATGATCCATTATCTCCATCCAGAACAGCATTAGTACTGTTATGTACATTTCATCTCTTAAAATTAGCCAAAGGAAAAGTTAGTTATCTTTTTGAGGCAATCTTGTTTGCCTTGTAACTTCTTAGGAAGGTTCCTTCCTTTTACAGTGATACTTTTCTCTTTGAATCAGTCTTCCTTGAGAAACCAACTGTTCTTCTGAGTTTTAATTAACTTATTTTGCATTCAGTGAACTGTACATCCATCTTTATGCCAGATTAATTCTGTAGAAAGAAAATTACCACTTCTCTTTCCAAGCATTTCCTGGAATATTATTAAAGAACTCAGTTTGTTCTAGATCAGTGGATACCGGAACAGAAAGGAGGTATTTCTTACCTGATAATGTGTGTGTGTTCCGATTCTGCTAATCCAGAAATCCAATCGCATTTGTTGAAAAATCATCCTTAGCTGTTATTTGTTAGGGAGTCAACTCCCTATTTTAGTTGTTTCTGAAATTCAGTCCCTAGATGTGCTTTAGATAGGGTAGAATTTTTACCTCTTTCAGAATACTGCTAAAGAAGTTTTCTACTGGAACATAGTGTGAAGAAACACTGAGAGCAAAAAATTCAGAGTGGTGATTGGCCACCTCTGTTTGATTGACAGGTTGCAGGGAGAAACCCATTCGTTCTGGATTAATGGAACTGGAAAACAGAAAGCAATTATCAGGTAAAAAAAACCTTTTCTTTAACCTTTGAAATTCACCATTTAAAAGATGAGTCAGACCACTAGGAAATTTATTACCCAAAAAAAAAAAAAAAGTGTCTTATGAGCAGTGATCTCTGGCTACTACTTCCAAGAGTTATCAAAAGATTGCTACAGTTGTTTCGTGTTGTTAGCCTTTGCCAAAAGGACAGGAATGAATAAAACAGATGGACTGTATGGCTCAATTACATTTTAAATCTGGGTTAAAAATGTGAAGCTGAATTCTATGGGTGGGGGAGATGGCTGTTCTTTTATTTCTTGAATTGTGTCTGGTCTGTGGACAAATAGAATTCGTTTTTCAAGGCTGTTAATCTGACACTTTTCTTGAATATTTGCAAATTTTATTGTACTATGCTTGTTATACCTAATCTTTCACTTCATTGGGATGTATACTTATACATCTTTTATCATAAAGTTCTAGTAACAATAGTAACCAGTTACTTAATATTTTAATGGCAATATTCTGATTATTGGTTAAATATATTTCAGATTGAAGGCCAAGGACATGGTGCAGTATTTGACTGCAAATGCTCTCCTGATGGCCAGCATTTTGCATGCACAGACTCTCATGGACATCTTTTAATTTTTGGCTTTGGGTCCAGTAGTAAATATGACAAGGTAGAGTATAATAAATACACATCATCTTATTATTACTATTTTGTAAGTTGGTGGGTGTTTCAGGGTTGTATTTCTGAGAAGTGGGTGAGAATCAACATTTTTTAAATCAGAGCTTCAAGAATTATATTTTAGGAAAGTAGGGTGGAAATAGTTGTTAAATCTAACTTTTCTGTAACTAGATAACAAGTCTTATTATTTAAAAATCTGTATATTTCAGAAAGAATAATTTAGCTCCTTAAAGGAATCTAAATTTGAGTTCTTGAAAGTTCGTCATGTTTTTATGTTAACTATGGAACTAGTGTAGTTCAGTAATAGAGTAAGTACTTAACTTGCATGAGACCCTGAGTTTAATCCTCAATAAAAATTACATAAAGCATACTTAGTATATGCCTAAGGTTTAAAGATAATGTATGGTAGCTCAGTGAAAGTAAAAATCTTTTTGATTTGTGCCTAAATTTGTTTTTACCATTTTGCCTAAAGTGGAATAACTTACTTTGTACATACATAAAATCTTTTCTTTATTCTTAAGAAGATTGAAAGCAGTAATTTTTTTGATCATAACATTTAATGTAGAAAATACCAAGTTTTTTGTTTTTTGTTTTATGATCTTAAAGATTGAACCTAAGGTTTCATGGATGCTGAGCAAGCAAGCATTGTACCACTGAGCTACATCTGCAGCTCCAGAGTACTTTTTAAGTTGTTGCTTAATACCATAATTTCCATTAAAATATTTGTTTTCCATTAAAAATGTTGATTTTTATAATGATAAAGTTTTAGCTTTTCATTTTCTATTGGTCTTTCTTCCTACAGATAGCAGATCAGATGTTCTTTCATAGTGATTATCGGCCCCTTATCCGTGATGCCAACAATTTTGTATTAGATGAACAGACCCAGCAGGCACCTCATCTCATGCCTCCCCCTTTTTTGGTTGATGTTGATGGTAACCCTCATCCATCCAGATACCAGAGATTAGTTCCTGGGCGTGAAAACTGCAGGGAAGAGCAGCTCATCCCTCAGATGGGAGTGACTTCCTCAGGTAGGTGCTCATTTTCATAGACAACCAGATTTTACTTTTCTACTGAAATCTTTTAAAAATTACTAGTTTAGGGCTGGGGATTTAGCTCAGTGGTTCTGCCGCCTGCCGCCTGCCTTGCAAGTGCAAGGTCCTGAGTTCGATCCCCAGTACCCAAAAATAAATAAAATAAAAATTCCTAGTTTAATAAAGCTTTATTTTCACTTGTTTAGAGAAAAAGTATTGCTTTATACTTAATCTTTGAATAGTGCTTAAGAATAAACAAGATTGGAGATTTAAAGCAATAATTCTGTTTCATATTAATTTATAACCTCTGAGGATGAATAGAGACATTCTCATATGTGATACAAGATGTCAGCTTATCTATTTATTGAACAGCATTTATTGAGAATATTGTCTATCCCTGACCCTATAAACTATGGGTATTCAGTAGAAAATTAAACAGACATGGTCTATACTCTTATGGATTGTGTTACATAAATTAATACAGTTACGAAAAAATACGTAGTTAAAATAGTGATAAATGTTATGAAAAGGAGCAGTAATATGAGAGAAGCTAAAAGTATATTATCTATTTGCATTGAAGACTATTTTAAGAATTGACCAACTTTTAAAGGTTTATAAAGAGACAGCTGAAAAGTGTTGAATTGTTCAATGAAGTGTGAAAGTCAGGTTAGTTGAGGAATTGAATAAGAGTTAAAGTGGAGATGAGGCCTGTAGACTCCTCTTTACCTTATTTAACAATGGTAGCCTTGATTTATTAGGTAAAAATAATGAAGAAGCTTCATAAAGATTAAACCAGCCAGGCATGGTGGAGCACTCTTGTAATCTCAGCACTCAGGAGGCTGAGGCAGGAGGATCGCCACAAGTTTGAGGCCAGCCTGGGTTACACAGTGAATTCAAGGCCAATCTGAACTATATAGCGAGACCCTGTCTCAAACCCCCCTCCCTAAAAAAACAAACCAGTTTTGTCATGTGAATTTTGGTATATTTCAGACTGGAAAAATATTTATTGAAATATTTCAGGGTTTAGACTCTAGTGTCATGCATGGACAGAACTCTAGATTTTCTAATGAGCAAACAATGAATTTACCACCTATAAGCAACCCAGAAAAATCAATCTTGCCGGGGATTTAGCTCAGTGGAGCCATGCCTGCCTTGTAAGCGCAAGGTCCTGAGTTCAGTCCCTGGTAGCAAAAAAAAGAAAAATCAATCTTGTTGCACTATAGCAGACCCATCTTGTTTTTCTTAGAGGGATTTGGTATAAAATTATATATGTCCACTTAGAATGGAGAGAAAGGGAAAGTATTAGAGGAACTGCTCCTGCTGCCACTTGTAGAGAGTAATGCAGCTAGAATATCCGGAGTATGTGAAAATGTCTCAGCACATGAACATTGCATGAACTCAAAGAACTTAAGAAAAACCAGTATTTGAAAAGTCAAAGGATATAGATTAGAGAAGTCTTAGTAGTAGAGAAGTACTGGTCATAGGACTGAAATAAGGAATGCCTTCAGTGCCTTGGAATATAATTGGTATGAATCATATTGTACCCAGATCTTAAAACAGGTGCCCAGGCTGGGGTTTCAGGCACAGCAAAATAAGGAAAGGGATGTTCATTGAATAATTATCATTATTGCTGCTTATTTAACATTTTGTAAAGAGCTTTCATAGTAGAATCCAACTTTCTGTCTGTTATTTCAATGCTCAGAGTTGAAAAGAAAAATGAAAATTTAGCAGCATTGTGTCATAGACTAACCCTATTTCTGACTCTTAAGTTCAGTGTTCTTCCACAATAATCTGAATATAAAGCAGGCATGATCTCAAAAATGATGTATTTATTAGTGTTGTGCCACAAGAGAACTTAGGTCTTTTTTTTTCAGTGATTTAATGAACAGAATTCAGAGTAAACACCTTTTCTGTCATTTTAGACACATCAAGTATGAAATTAATGTAGAAACAGAACCAAAGGAAAGTATTTTTTGAAAAAATTCTCATCATTATAAGCTAAATTTGTTGGCAAATCTAGTTCTAAATAAATTCTTGTTGAGAAATCCCATAGATTTAGCTAAAAATAGATGTATGTCTGTTATAGTAATTGATTTGGTTGTAGTTTTGTTACATTGAACCCTGATAGTACACTTTAAATGTACTTCCTTGTAACTTGAGTTGTATCGGATTACTCATCAATATTGAAATACAATGTTTTCCCAGCAGCAAATCAAGAAAGTAGGTATAGGCACTTTGACTTTACTGCAGTCTGCTTTCATGACTTTGGATAGGTTATTCTATCCTTTGGATTACAGTTTTCTCTTAGAAAATGAAATAACATATTCTTAATACACGTACTTTTCCTACTGCTGCTTCATTTTAGAATATCCTTAGTGTCTTCTTATCCCAGACTAAGCCCACTTTGAAATTCTGACCCGATCAAATCTTTTACGCCCATCCAGTATTTGTACCTTTTTCTACTCTCATGGCAATGTTTTTCATAATCATATATATTTTGCATTTCTTTTAGCATTGTACTAGGTTTAAAGACTACTAAGTGAGATAATCCATGCTTTTGAGGAACCAAGATTAGGGTTTATTTTATATGTTGGGATGAATACTGATACATGGATAGATTGATACAGAACTATAAGAGGGTAACAGGTGATTCTTATTTGATAAGATTTCAGAGGAAATATGGAGGTGTCATTTTAGTTGGTACCTGAAAACTGAGTTAGAATTTCTCATGTTTGTGCTTACAGTAGAAACACTGTGGTCAGAAGTTTGAAAATATAAAGGTACTATATCCTCCTGGTAAGAGGGCAGAATAGCCAAGCGGTCCTCTTGATTGTCATAGGTGAGACTTGGTGCTGGAAAAGTAGGATGGGTTAAAATATACCAAGTTCTTTCATACGTCAACCTTCGGGCACCTTGCCTTCTCTCTGGAGTGTCCTTTTTCTACTGGTTCTCATAGTTAATTGAAGTCTAAACTCAAACCCTTTCCAAGGAGGGTTTCTCTGGCTTGTGAAGCACCACAGGTTTTTCCCATCTCTCTTTCTTCCACTTTCTTATCACCCTCCTTATTTTAACATCTTTCACTATCTGCTCTTATCAACAGGTTTAGTGTTTACTTTTCCCATCACAGAGTTGGCCCCTTTGTAGGGCAGTGATCTCGATGTCTTTTTATTTACCACTGTATCCCTAACACTTGATGTAATTCTTAGCACACAGTAGACAATCAAGGATTTATTGACATAGTAATAAGTTTTATTGTCTTAAACTATGATCTAAGTAGAAAATTGTACTTTGGCACTTCTAGATGAATGCCTTTGAATAGTTGTTTTGGTTTCTTTAGTCTGTTAAGTGGAAATAACAATAATAATAATACATACATACCTAACCGTGTTACCACAGGGAATATGAGTGTCTGAATCATAATAAATACTTTAAATAATCATTCTTATTATTTTTAATGAATTATTATGAGGGTTGATGGAATTTTTTTTTCTCTCATCATTTGTAGTAGTCGTTTTAGGTTTGATTTTTTTTTTTTTTTTTTTTAAACCCAAGCAAATTTTCTGTTTAATAAGTGAGGCTTATTAAGTGAGGCTGCTGATGAGTCAAACGATTTGAATAATAAGTAAAATATCCTTAGCATTTTGTGTGATATTACTTAGGTTTGAACCAAGTTTTAAGTCAGCAAGCAAACCAAGAGATTAGTCCACTGGACAGCATGATTCAGAGACTACAGCAAGAGCAAGACCTGAGACGTTCTGGTGAAGCAGGAGTTGGTAATACCAGTCGTTTAAGTAGAGGTAAGCAGAAATTTTATTTTTAAGTAAAAGATTTAAAAATTGAAATAAAACTTCCAACAGTAGAGAAATGATGAAACAAATAATTTACCTGTAGAGTGCAGTAATAAGCTGCCAAAACTATGGTGTTTTGAAGAATAATGACCTAAAGTTCAAAATATGTGTATCTTTTATATTTATTTAGTAAACATTAGAAATTAGAAATATATTTCTTTTGCTTTGCCTTTCTTTCCCTTCCCCTTCCCTGGTAGTGATTCTTTTTTCCTGTTAAAAACTAATGGAAAAGGGTCTCTAAATTGAACTTAATCATACTAATTTTTTTTCCCTTAGGCTCCATGAGTTCTACCTCAGAGGTTCATTCTCTACCAAATGTAGGATTAAGGCGTAGTGGACAAATTGAAGGTGTACGGCAAATGCATAGCAATGCACCAAGAAGTGAAATCGCCACAGAGCGTGATCTTGTAGCTTGGAGTCGAAGGGTGGTAGTACCTGAATTATCAGCCGGTGTGGCCAGGTAAGAGAAATTACTAATCTGTATATACTATAGTTGCAAGCAGTTAGTCTTCAAAATATCTTTTCTGCCCTACAGTCGCCTTTTATGTGAAAAACTAGTACTTTCAACTATTCGTGACCCTGTAGAAAAATTTAATTTGTAAATGTCTTTTTTGGAATGATTCATATAAATGATGAGATGGGATGTGTTCAGATGAATGGGGAAAATCATAAATTTGAATAGTTTGTCATGTATGTTTCTTGAGACATTTCATAAAGTTGTTATTTAGGGTTTTAAATGGATTTTACTAACCATTCTCACTGTATTACTCAGAAAAATAAATTACTTATTAATATACTTTATCAAGTCATATAAACATGACTTCTGATATTTAAAAATACATACATGAATTAAGTATTGGCTTGGTATAGACCAATTTCTGTAGTCTATGCTATGAAGGAACATTACATGTAGTTTCATTTCATTTTATAGTCATGAGGTACTCAAGAATGAGATCCATATGAACCTAATACTGGGTTCCATAATATAAAAAGTATGGCAATCAAAATGTGAATTTGAATTAAGATTTTCTAATTCTTAAAATAGTAATTCTGTAATTAACTTTCTTATTGGTGGTATTGGGGATTGAACCCCCAAGGGCGCTCTCCCGCTGAGGTACATTCCCAACCCTTTTTTATTTTGAGTCAGGGTCTTACTAAGTTACCCAGGCAGGGCTTGTGATCCTCTTGCCTCAGTCTCCCAAGTCCTTGGATTATAGGGGTACCCTACCACACTTGGTTTATGATTAACATTTTTTAATCAGATGTTTGCATAGGCTATGCTGTTTTGATTAGGCAGTACTTACAGAATTTATGTTGGGATTTAGGCTTAAATATAAACCTAAGGTATAAATTTAAGCAATGACTTTTACGATAAACATGTCCTTAATCAAAAAAATTTTTTTTTGAAACAGGGTCTCCCTATGTAGTCCAGGCTGGCCTCGAACTCACTTGTAGCCCAGGCTGGGACCAAACTTGCAGCAGTCCTCCTGCCTCAGCCTCCTGAGTACTGGAGTTACAGACATGCACCACCGTGCCCGCCTTGATGAAAAATTACGTTTCATAGAGTATTTTAAGTTGGGTCTCTGCCCACTTTTTAAAATTCTAATGTTAAGGCTAGAGTATAATCCAATAAATAATACCCATATTTTCAACACACATTCTGAACTAATTGAAGAACAACACAGAGAAGAAATACAAAAAAACAGAAGATTGCTTTTTTCTTACTGATAACAGTTTCAAAGAATGTGACTTATTGCGTAAAGTGTACTTCCTAGTACTAATGTCCAAACATAAGCAGTGGGCCACAGTATACTTCCCTATGTGAAACAAGTGGTCTCCTTCAGAATCCAGAGCAGAGTGTATACACTGCACTAGGTGATACAAGATGATGCCGTCCTGATGAGATGGGGGTTTTCTTCTAAAGGTTATAAATTGGTTGGTTCATTTACTCCTGTGTAGAGGAATGAGTATAGTTGCTAGTTGGTGGTTGAGGCTCCTGCACATATTTCAGAAAACTTGACGAGTAGAAGGATTGTTTTTAAATATTCACCATTTTATCTCTTAATCATTGTGTTTAACTCTCAACCCTGTAGTCAAGCAAAGTGTTGGCCTTCACTTTAAAGGTTGTTCTTACTTAGACCTTCCTAGACCCATGTCCCCACTCCCACCCCCACCCCCAGCCCTAGTACAATACTTTTCCTTTGAGAATCTTTTGGTTTACAGTTTGTTTCTAAAAGGCTCAGATCTGAGTCAGATTAGCACATAATTCAAACTAAGTTAAAATTAAATACAGTCCAGTGAGATATTCCAACAACGGGCTGATGTCTTTAACATAAAAAGAACTCTTCAAATTCAGTAACAAATAAAACTGATCAGAAAATGAGAGAAGACATGAACAGACATTTCACCAAAGAAAACAGTAAATAAGCACATGAGAAGATGCTTAGCATCATTAGCAATTAGGAAAATGCCAGTTAAAACCACAGTGAAATTTCACTACATGCCTTTCCCAAATAGTTAAAATAATAAATAAGGACTAAATGCCGGGAAAGATGTAAGGAAAACTAGATTGTTCACACATTTTTGGTAGGAATATAAAATGGTACAGCCACTCTGAAAAAGTTTTATACTTTGTTAAAAACTTAAATTTGCAGATGTTATACCTCCTAGTAGTTGTACTCTCGGAAATTTATCCCAAAGAAATAAAAACTCGTGTTCACACAATAACTTGCACTACACAAATACATACTTTATTTGTACTACCCAAAAGCTAGGAAAAATCCCAGATGCTCTTCAGTGGATATATTGTTAAACTGTGGTACATCCACACTGTGGGATGCTGCTGTCAATAAAAAGGATTGGCAAAGAGTTGATAGAAGAGTTTGACTAAGTCTTGAAATTATACTGACTGAACAAAAATGGTTACTGTAAAAGTTACTTTTCTGGGAATGATAAAAGTTACAGAGATGGAGAACAGCTTAGTGGTTGCTAAGATTAGGAAAATACAGGAATGAACTGGAGGAAAGGGAGGCCAGTATGATAATAGAAGGACACCACAAGTCATATTCATTCTGTGTCTAGTATGATGGATATGCAAACCTGTACAATTTGCATCACATGTACACACAAATGGAAGTAAAACTGCAAAATCTAAGACTAATAAGAGTGTATCAGTGCTACCATCCTGTTTGTGATACTTAATTAATAGTTTTATAAGTTGTTACCATTAAGAGGAACTGGATAATGGATACATGAAATCTCTGAATTATTTCTTACAACTCTGTGAATCTGATTATTTTAATAAAAAGCTTAAAAATCAAGAACAAAGTTAAATCAAGGCTGTCCTTTTCACAAGATTTAAATTCTTATTTCAATTCATAACTATGACTAAGCACATTGGAAATTCTATAGTTAACTAAGATAATTCATTTAATATACCCTAGTAATAAAGTAACAGCAGTATATAGGTGCTCTGAGTTTGAATATTAACTCCTTTCTGGTTAATGGAAATCTGGGGAAAATTAAAATTTCAAAATCAAGTACCCTTGCAGCTCAAATCTTTGAAGTTGTAAGAAATTACAGGTTTTTGGGGGGTTTTTTAGTTTTTTTGGTACCGGGGATCGAACTTGAGTCCTTGCATTTGCAAGGCAGGCGGCAGAACCACTGAGCTATATCCCCGGCCCCATAGAAATTACAGCTTTAAAACAATGGTCTTATCCTTCTGAGTTTGGGTTTCATGAAATTAAAGTTCTGAATTAATATTCCTCAACTTTTTTCCTGTTAAACTTTGTTTTATCTTGAAACCTGCACAGATACCAAATTTTTTCAGCAGGTGAAGCCTGACCTGCCTCATAGGAAAGAATGTAGTTCTTCCAGAACTTCAGGAGTTGTATTGGCTTTGAAAAAGAGTCTAGCTGCATAGCATTCGCCAGTATATTCCTGAAAGGATTAAGCACATTCTAGAGAGACCTACATACCTATATGTATTATAGAACAATTTATAATAGCTAAGCTGTTATGAACCTGCGTGTCCATTAACAGATGAATGAATAAAGATAATGTGGTATGTACACACAATGAAATATTACTCAAAGAAGAAAGAAATAGTCATTCTGGAGACCAGTGTTGTATGTTTTTTCTCATATAAGGGATACAAGGGAAAAGAGTGAATGTAGAGGGAGATTATTAGAAAAGAGGAAAAGGATGACCTAGGAGGATAATAGGGCAGATGACCAAAATATTCTATGTGTGTGTGTACACATGCCAGAATGAAGTTTACTGTTCTGTATAACTAGTATACACTAATTTAAAATAAATTTCTGGCTACCTCCATGGCACATGAGACTGTCAGATCACAGACCCTATACTTGATTTTTTTTTTTTAAATCCAATTTCTGACCTTTAGAGCAGTTACTCTAGGAATAATTGTGCTGCCAGAATTTAAAACTTCATTTATCAAATACCATTGGAAAACAGTAATTTCACATAGACAAAAATCTTATTTTTCAATGCTTTGGACATTTAATGTGTAATATCCTGAGCTCAAGACTTAAGAATTCAAACTCAAGATATCTGAGTTAACATGCTTACATCTAGAAGGAAAAAACACATCAGGATTAGCATTCCTTCCCTGAAACCTATCATTCCTTTTGGGGCCAAATCAGTTTAAAAATTCTAGATTAAGATGTATGACTTAATCTTCTCTTTCAGTAGGCAAGAAGAATGGAGAACTGCTAAAGGAGAAGAAGAAATAAAGACTTACAGATCAGAAGAGAAAAGGAAACATTTAACAGTTGCAAAAGAAAATAAAATATCTAGTGTCTCAAAGGTAAATTTATTTACTGTGATACTTAAACATTGTGTGTTAAGTATAATGGCCATTTTAAGGCCCTCCCTTTTAATTAAAAATGTTATTTAAATGGGATAATTAATGAAATAAAATTTAATATAACTCATTTATTTGGATTATGTTATCATTTATAAAGTTTAGTTCATTTCCTGCCTTCTAGCATATCTTTTCCCCAAATGCCAATTCTTATTTACTCATTAAACCTAATAAATTTTAGTTTTGCACTTCGTTTCACACTTTAAAACAATGTCTTGTTTTTTTAAATCTATTTTTTTGCTGTTTTGCATCTATTATTGTAGATAATCAAATCAGCTAGTACACCTATAAGTAATAGTTCTTATTTTCTTGATTAATAATGTTGGTTGTTCCTACTAGTTTTGCCCTGTTGGATTTTTTGTCATCCTACCCTGGCAGAACAAGATGCCCTAAACAGAGAGAGAGATACATTTACTCCCCTGATTGTCAAGGAGTCAGCTTCAGAGTCTAAAGAGATTGAAGTTGAGGGGAACTATATTAAACTTCTTTTTCAGGTTCTAAGCAGTGATCTAAAAAACAAAATAATGATTTGTTTTCAGACCTAACTTGGTTTAAACAAATTAGAAATAGATGTATTTCTCATGTGAAAACTTTGGTAGGTAGTCCAGGCCTACTCATTTTTCTGATTCTCCAGGATTCGACTTCATGCCCTTTAAAAGTAGCATTCTTATTTAAGGATAGAGGATCAAAGAGGGAGGTGTGAAGGACACATGCGCTTTCCTGAAGAAGACTCTTTGATGTTGCTCAGTAATGTGCCAGATTTCCCGCTGGCCAAAATGTAGTCGTATGAAACTCTAATAAGGAAAATGTATTTTTTTGTGGAAACAGAGAACAGATGATGGCTGACAACTGATTTTCCCCTTTACACTTGAAGAGTTTATGTTCTTTGACTTTGGAATTTATCTTATGGAAGTACCGTTGTCAATAAAGCCTTATAAAATGTAACAAATAGTAATTTTTAATGATATTTGAATAGGTAGAGATGTTTTATGTTAAATGAAAGAGATGAGATATATTCTTCCAGTGTATTAGTCAAAGTTCATGGCATAGTTGAACATTGTTTACTTTTTTTATACTTTGCAAACTTAACAAAATTTTACAAATTTATGAAACCCTTTGGTAATTCTTTTAGAAGGGATCTGTGGAGCAAATCATGTCTTTATATGGGGATATTTATTTCACTTTCACCAATGTGGATATAATTATAGGTTCAAAGTTATTTTCTGTCAATCTAAAAGTAGTCATTTTTCTTAACTATGTGATAAGTAAATCTGTGGTAAGCAAAGAAACAATGTTACTGTTTCTTTGATGTTAATCATAACCCCTTTTTTGTTTGTATTAATTGTCACTATGATTTGTCCAAATGTATGTTTCTTATTTTTAGCTTTGAAAGTTTCTTTTTCACATTTATTTTTGTTTGAAGTTTGGGGTTATTTCATCTTTCAGCTCAGTAATAAACATTTCAATTTATATGGTCAACCTGCCACCTTTTTTCCTCCGATTTAATGGTAATTTTTAATTTCAAAAATCTCTAATTGATTCTCTTGCTTTACAGGTTGCTTTATTAACTTTCTCAGATCTATATTATTGTGTTGAGTTTGTCTTTTGTCTCTGTTAGTGTTATCTCTGTCTCTGTGTTGTGTCAATTTTTTAATGATTATTGGTTATGTTCTTACCTGCCACAGAAGATTTCTCAGATTTATCTCCAGCAGAAGAAAGATAAAAGCTACTTGGAGTGGCAGAATAGCTTAATGGTCTCCATTTTACCTCTACCAATTGCACCCTATTCTCCTTTTTCTTGTATCATTTCTATAGTTTTCATGTTGGTATATGAAGAGTAAAAGCTAACTATGTATAAATTTAATATTGTCCAGAATCATGCTCATGAGCATTTACTGGATCTTGGGGAATCCAAAAAGCAGCAAGCAAATCAACACAGCTATCGTACGAGATCTGCCCTGGAAGAGACTCCTAGACCCTTGGAGGAGATAGAAAATGGCACTAGTTCTTCAGATGTAAGATTTCAGCACATTAAATTTCTATATCCATTTTTTTAAGACATAATTTTTATTATTTTATTCATTGATATAAATACAATTCAAAGGTGATAGTTTGACCTTACAATGATGATAGTTTCCATTTACTAACAATCTATTCTAGGGGTGGTACATGTAAATTCTCAAAACATATCCATGTGACTTAATTATTCTCATCTTACATATAAGGGTTCTGAGTTTCAAATATGTTTAGAATATCCATCTAACTATTAAATGGTGGAGCAAGGATTAAGTACAGGTTTAAATACAGGTTCCTTTTACTTTAAAGCCAAGTTTTTAAAATGATAAAATGATGCCCTGGCATAGTATACCTATTACAGCTAATCAATAGGCATTTGACAATTTTGGTTAGATTTTTTTATCTCATTACCAATTTGTTGCTTTCTCAGTGTTTTGATATTCTTCATGCATAATTATTTCTGTATTTCCTAGTAAATTAAACATTGTTTTAGCAAAGGTAATTAGTTTACAATCACAGATCATTCTTATTCACCAATTAAAATCATCTCTTTGCCTCTCCTTTTCCTTTCCCATCACTTCTCTGTAGTCCAGCAGTCAGGATGCTGAGGTGGAAAGATCAAATGTGCCTAGGAATTCAGGACCAGCCTGGGCAAAATAACAAGATCTTGTCTCCAAAAATACTTTTTTTTTTTTTTAAATTAGAAAAATAAAATATAGTCTCTTCTAGAATGATGTGTTCATTTTGGTGAAAAAACAAACTAAAGCTGGTATAGTGGTGCACACCTATAATTCCAGTGCTATAGGAAGTTGAGGCAGGAAGATGACAGCTTTGAGCCTAGTCTAATAACTTTTTTTTTTGTACCGGGGATCAAACTCGGGACCTTGTGCTTGCGAGGCAGGCGCCAGAACCACTGAGCTAAATCCCTGGCCCCTAGTCTAATAATAACTTAAAGCTTGTGTCAATTTTTTTTTTTAACAGCTTGGTATATAGCTTAGCATGAAGGCCCAGGGTTCAATGCCCAGTCCTTGGGAGGAAAAAAATCAAAACCTCATAGGTGACAGTTTGGTGTTTCCTTTTTTGTTTTTTGGTGTTTTTTTTTCCGAGATAAGGTTTCACTATGTTTCCCGGGTCGGTTTAAAAGTCCTAGGCTCAAGTGGTCCTGCTGCTTCAGCCTCCCAAATAACTAGGTCTTCAAGGTGTGTGTCACCATGCTTAGCCAGTAATGGCTTGGATAGATACATAGAACAAATATATGGAACTAATTTTTTGCCTAATAAAAATCTTTTTTTTTTTGTGCCGACGATCAAACTTGGGACCTTGCGCTTCCAAGGCAGGCTGCAAAACCACTGAGCTAAATCCCTGGCCCAAAAATCTTTATATTTGAAAGGTTTAAAGTATTCCTTAAAATATTTATTAAGAACTTAGTATTTAAATATGTTGAGTTTATTAGGAACTTAAATGTATTCCCAAGATTGCATTTGTTAAATAAAGAAAAGTTCAATTAAATCCTTGTGCTTTAGCATCCTTTTAGAGTAGTTGAATAAATTTTGACAGGAGTACATTGAGAACAGAATCAGAATATGTTAGGCAGAACATACTAATTAATAGGAAAATATCTTGGCCTTTTTTTTTTTTTGGTACTGGGAATCAAACTCAGGACCTTGTGCTTGCCAGGCAGGCATGGCACCACTGAGCTACATCCCAGGCTATCTTGGCTTTTTAAAATCAAATATCTTGTACTTACTTGTATTCAGAATGTAGAAGTAATTCTTTCTTTCCCTTTAAGGAAGTAACATAAAAAAGGGAAACAATCATAATTTGTTATGATTTCAGTTGTTTTGAGTAAAGATTAAATTTGCTAAATTATTCACTATTGGATTTTGATCGTTTCATACTTGCTTAGTTTTCAGAATTCTTTGGAATAGTCATACAGTTCACATTCTTTATGACATCAAAATGGGAAGACTTTTCTCCCAAACTATATTCTATTTAAATTGTAAAGGAATATATTTTATTATCCTGTAAGGAATCATCTAAATGAACCATAAAGTTGCTGGCTTCAGTAAAAGTGTAATAAACAGGAGGAGCTATAGTTGTTGATGCATAAAGAAATTGTGTAAGATTTTGTGTTAAAGAACACAGCTGGACATGGTGGTCCATGCCTGTAATCACTGCGCTCTGGGAGGTTGAAGCAGGAGGACCTCAGGTTCAACCCCAGGCCAGGCAACTTAGGGAGACTCTGACTAAAAGCAAAAAGGGCTGAGGATATACTTCAGTGCAAAGGCCCCGAGTTCAATCCCCAGTACCAGAAAAAAAAAAAAAACACCTGAAAGATGCTCTGAATGTGGTATTAGTATTATGCCTTTAGATACATACATTTCTTACTTTTTAATAAAAATGTAAAAGCTGTACTTTACAACTAATTGAAATCATTTTATTCTAAATATCCTTACATGTTTGGTATATCACTAGAATGTTTTATAATCATGAGATTACACATAGTATGTCTTCATTGTCCTTTAGGAAGGCGAAGTAGTTGCTGTCAGTGGTGGGACGTCTGAAGAGGAAGAGAGAGCGTGGCATAGCGATGGCAGTTCCAGGTAAATAGATGAGCTTTTGGGCCGGGGATTTAGCTCAGTGGTTTCGGTGCTGGCCTCGCAAGCGCAAGGTCCCAAGTTCAATCCCTGGTACCCAAAAAAAAATGAGCTTTTATTTTTCACAGTGTTATATAAAACCTTAGAAAACTGGACATTGAACTTTTTGATTTCTTTTGTTTTCTACTAGCAGTACACATCAGAATCTCTCTGTTTATAGTTCTTCAAAGAATTAGTTGTCCATAGTTTAGGACATTTTCTTTTGGCATGCCTTCCCTATAAAAAAAAAACTTTGGAAATTGTGAATGGGTCTATAAAATGATACTTTTAACTTCATTTACGTACTTGGAATTTTATCTTCTTAATGCTGTTACTTAATACTGAACTATAAACCAGTTTTATTACTGTTTTGAGAAATGTTTAAGCATCAAATAATGAAATTAATGAGATCTTGTGGAGTTAACTATCTCATATAATGGAATTTATATAGAATATTACTAAAAATGTTCTCTTCCAGCAATGAGAAAAGGCTTTCCTTTTTTCTATTTTTTCCATGCATTTGACCATTGCAAATGAAAATTTCTTCAACTCCTTATATTGGTGATTCATGTTGTTACAGGGATATTTAAAACAGGCAGGGCAATGAAAGGGGAAATAGCACTTACTTTTGGCTCAGCACTTGAAATAGAGCATCTCAGACCACAAGACAGTGCGGCAATTCCTGAATTGAGAGATCAGCATTGACCTTAGCAGTTGAGAACATTTGTTGTAAAGAAAATGGTCTCTCGAGTTTATTGCTATACCGGCAGCCAATGTTCTCTAAGGACTAAGTACCAGAGAGTGGCACGTATGGTTTGGCAGGTGTCATTTACAGTGGTATGAGCGGGGTTGGTGTAAATAAAATGCTCACAAGTTGGGAACCTGTTCTAGAATAGAATACCTAAAAAGTTTTAAAATTTTTTAAAAGATCATTTTAAATTTCATAATGAAATCATCCTAGAAACTAGTAATTTGGCTCTTATCTAGAGTGATTATTCTTGGGAAGGTTTAGATAAATGCCTGTAAGGAACATTTGGATTGCGGGGAGGAGTAGTGGTGCTGTAATAAAACTCCAGAAAAAAATCTGTTTGTTCAGTGTTAGTGTAAGCACTATTAGTTATCACTAAATCTAAATGAAGTGATTATTGATTTTAACATAGTGTAACTTAAATCCTTTTAAGTCATTTATATTTATGAAACTGTGCAAAGTAAGTAACATAACTGGATGCTTTATTTTGGCACATAAGTGAGATGTATATCTGCAGGTGAATTGAAAAGAAATGGCACACATGACTGGTGGGCACATAAAATAGTAAAACTTTCTGAATCATGGCATATTTTAAATCATACATCTAAGATACAAATAGGTATCATGTAGACGAGAAATTTAGGTGAAATTATTCTAAGTGAAGTTTATAAGCACAGTCTTTGCACTAAGGAGGCACACTTCTGACCCCACCAATTCAGTATATGGCTTCTAAGTGTATCATTGGCTAAGAATTCCCAGCTTCCTGCAAGAAAAGAAATCTGTGTCTCAATTTAATACCTCCCGTGCTCTTTAGGGTACTTTTCTGTTGTCAGATATGAGGGAGGTAACACCCCTGTTCTTTACATTTATATGCCAAAAGTATTCTTGGTACAGGCAAAATTCAGAAATCAATATTTTTCTTCTACAATTCACCGAAGGTTTTTTCACTCAAAGCTATGACCTTATTTATCTTGAATTTTTTTTGAGATAATTTAAAACCTACAGAATTTTAAGAAATTTGAAAATGAGTGGGAAATATATTTTAGTTTTAAGTGTGTACAGTATATTATCATTTCCCTTTATCACTTACAGTCTTTCCCTTTTTATAAAACTAAGTCTTAAAATGTGTACATTTTTAAAATCCCTTCTCTCCAGTGACTACTCCAGTGATTACTCTGACTGGACAGCAGATGCAGGAATTAATTTGCAGCCACCAAAGAAAGTTCCTAAGCATAAAACCAAGAAAGCAGAAAGCAGTTCAGATGAAGAAGAAGAATCTGAAAAACAGAAGCAAAAACATAATAAAAAGGAAAGGAAAAAAGTTAATGAAGAAAAGGATGGACCAACATCACCAAAGAAAAAGAAGCCCAAAGAAAGGAAACAAAAGGTTGGTTTTTAAAATTTACAAATGTGTTTTCTTTTTATGAAAATGTTTTAAAAAGCATACATTTAAAAACTGTAGTTAAACATTGTTGAGTTTATTAACGAGTTCAAACAAAATACTCAGAAGTACATAGTAGCAAAGTATATTTAGTTTACATAAATTTTTAGATATTTAATGTGTAAGAGTATTTTCTTAAAAACTGAGTAAATATGGAATATTTCATCTTAAAACATGATCATATTTTTCTGATGAGATTTTTTTATTTTTGCAAAGACAGTTTTTGCTGATTGTCTTTTTAAACTTAACTGTCCTAATTACTATTACTAAAAATAAGCAGAAAACCTAAGGAGTCCATCACAAATAATACAAATGACAAAACTTGCCATATTTGATGACAAAGGAAATATAAATCTAAATTGGGTAACATAGGCTTTTTGTAACGTCCTCATTAATTTACATAGCATATGAACCATAATTTTTCATAGTTTTAAGTCTGTAAATAGTATTGTTTGATTTACCGTGTTAAGTCTATGAATAATTTGAGAGTAAAGGATTAAATACTATGGAAAGATCTATCAGCTCTTACAGAATTGAAATTGGGATTAAAATATGAGATAATTTAATTTTTACTATAAAGTACACACAATATGAGGGACGTATTTTCTGTTCTCTGAAATAGTATAGTAGGGATGCATGTTTTGTTTTAGAAAATGGAAGGCTTTTTAAAATATACCTATACCATTTTTAGATTGCCACATTTGCCCACATTTTTTTCTCTTCTGTCTTGTTAGTGATGATAAAGGTAGTCTGAGCCATTTTTATGTAGTAAACAGATTAAAGAAAACTGATTTAGCCATATACCTTGCTAATAAGGTAGTCTTTTTTTCAATCTCAAAAAAATTCTGATGAATTTTTGAGGTTTGCTAGTGGTAAGTCATTTTGAGAGTATAATTCTTCAGTCCCAAGAGTATAGGTTGCTTCACGTGGTTCCTGTTGTTTGACGGTATCAGAAACTAATACTGTACCATGGGTTCCTTCATGCAGTGGTACATTTTCAATTTCTCTATTTTGCTTTTTAGCAGACTTTAATTAGGTTAGGGTACTATAAACTGTATACCCTTTAATTTGAATTATTTCTACATGCCTCTATGTGGATCTACCAGGTAGAATTGTTCTTAATCTTCAAGTTATATCAAATAACATAGTATTTTCCTTCCTAAGTGTAGAATTGCGAAGCACCTGAAAGATCATTAAGTGATTAATAGTATTGCATGTATGAAAAAATGATTATCTTTTCCATATGGCTTTTCTAAAGGCAGATATAGAAAATGCTAATTAAAAATAGAATTCTAAAGAGATTCAGTGCACTCATTTCAGGTAGTTTACATATATATAATGTTTCGGAGCTCTGGAAATGAAGTCAGTAAATATTTATCAAGTGCATACAGTTTATGAATTAATAAAATAGAAATGTAAGAGTACTTATTCTAAAAATGATGTGTCGCTAACATACGTCAGTCCCCCAGGATAAAAATAGAGAAAATGACAAATGATCATGTGGTTTCCAATCCCTTCTCCTGCCTGATTACTCCATCCTTTATTTGTTTATGCCAGCCACCTAAAATTATTAATTAATTAATTAATTAATTTTGGTACTGGGGATCGAACTTGGGACCTTGCGCTTGTGAGGCAGGTGGTGGAACCACTGAGCTAAATCCCCAGCCCATTAATTCCTTGTTTTCTGTTATAGTCAACATCAAATCTATCAAAATGATTACTGTGGCTCCACACACTAAATATGTTTGAAACTTAGCTCTTTTTGCCACTTCCACTGGTATCACGTTGTAGACAGCATGAACTCTTTCTCACTTGTAATACTGTAGCCACTTCAAATTAGTTCTTCTTCCCAATTATTCCTAGAGTCTAGTCTACAAAACTGAAGTTATTGAACTTTTTCTGATCAAGGTCAGCTACTCTATCTTTGTAATCTGAAAGCAGCCATATAAAGTCATATAAAGTATCTGAAAGCAGCCATATAAAGTATAGAAAAGAATGGGTATGCCTATGTTTTGATAAAAAGTGATTTATAAATACCAGTCAGCAGGCTGAACTTTAGACCATGAATCATGATTTGCCAATTTCTGTCCTGATAGATCCAGAGTAATCCTCCTAAAAGAAGTCAGATCATATCACTCTCTTCTTAAAATTCTCCCATAAATCCATATCCCATATCGAAAGTACTAAAGTTTTTTATTTCTCCTTTGTTCTCCAAGGAGATAATGCTTCAGTCTCCTCTCCAAGGAGACACTGTTACCCACACAGCAAAGTTGGTAATAGGAACAAGAAGAGTGTGTATTGGGAAGCAACTATAGAAGTACTTGCTGCAATACCACAAACCTAGAATCCCAGCTGCTTGAGATGCTGAGGCCAGGAGGATTGCAAGTTCTAGGTTAAACTGGGCCACATAGCAAGACTTTTAAAAAATGGTCCTGCTGCAATAATGTTCTCTGATAATCACATTATGGCCTCATTTCTTCTTTTGGTAAACTTTATTAACTGTTAGTGGTAACTATTTTTAAAAGTACAATAAAACAAAATTTAAGCCACAACATTTTAATCAATTGCATAGTTTCTCTACTTGTAAGTAATATTAGATATTAAAATCTTCTAGTCAGGTTTTCCTAATTCTGAGGCAGTAATGTCAAGACAGTTGAGGGTGAATAGCCAAATTAAGTGTTTCTGAGAGATACAGCTTTGTTTTTATCCATGAGAGTTAAAAGATGTAAGGGACCTGTCTTAACATTTTTGAGAAACGAAAGTCTGATGGGGGCGCAGGGTTTAAGTGAGCCAGGAGTAATGAAATGGCTATTTAATAAGGGAAGAGGAACATTCTCAGACTATTTAAAAGCATGGAAATTAAATTAACCTTCTATTTCTTATGAGAATATCTTACTTAGTTCTTACCTGCTAAGAATGTGATTAAAAACTCAGGTATGTCTTAATTTGTTATATGGAATGTCTATTAGATCAGTACTATTTTGAAAGAGGAAATTACACAGAGCTTATACTTTGTGTTTTGTGAGACTGTCTTACATAATTTGGTGAATATTTGTTGATTTTGGTGTTTCTAATTCTCTTTTTATCATTGATTTGGAGAAATTGAGCATTTCCACTTCTGCCACGACCATTTTTTCCTAAATAAGATTTTTTAATGCTAAAAAATAAAATTAATGCAGAGGTCCATTGCAAAATCCTTTTTCTGTGTCTGCTTTGTGCTATTATGGTAATACTGCTTTATAATATTCCAAACTTTCTTAGAGATTGGCTGTGGGAGAACTCACTGGAAATGGTCTAACATTAGAAGAATGGCTGCCTTCAACGTGGATCACAGACACTCTTCCTCGAAGATGCCCATTCGTGCCCCAGATGGGGGATGAGGTACTTATACTTTTATCTTTTTATTTTTTCAATGAATAACCTTGAACTTTTCTTTTACAGCTTTTGAAACTCGACTCTAGAAGAATGCAGCAAGTTCACAAAAGTATCTCATTGTCAATGTTCCTAAATGTATAAAACAATTAGGAAGAAAGATCTAATAATAATCTTTCTTAAGATTACTATAAATAATTGCAGTAATTCAAATATTATAAAAGAAAGGAAATTTTGCCGGTACTTTTAAAAACTGGCATTTATTTTTAATAAGATTTTATTGCTTTTTTTCTTTCTAACTTAAAAAATTAAAATGTGGGTTAAAGAATAATGAATACTTTATTTTCATTTGATTTTATTTCAAATAATGTTAATTTACATACATATTCATAATTATTTTCCCCTTAAGATCTATAATGTTAAAATAGGAATTGGGGGTGGGGATGGGGATGAGGATGGGGATGGAGGAAGAGCCAGGGAACAAACTCAAGACTTCATGCCTGCTCGGCAAGCACTCTACTATTGAACTGCACTCCCACCCCATACAGTATTTAATTTTCAAGAAGTTTTTCATATACATATAAATCACTTGCCTAAAAAGAATAAAAACAAAAGTCAGTATTAAAATTTTTGTAGCTTGAAGGTCTTTAGATTTTTGTCTAAAAATTTAGCTGATAACGTTGTGTCTTAGAAACACATCCAGAGTTTAAAATTGACTTTACTTACTTTTTAGGTTTATTATTTCCGACAAGGACATGAAGCATATGTTGAAATGGCCCGGAAAAATAAAATTTATAGTATTAATCCTAAAAAACAACCATGGCATAAAATGGAATTACGGGTATGGTATTGACTTATTACCAAAACAAAAGATGTACTTATGGATTATGGAAAGAATTCTATCAAGTGTTACTTGTTTTCACTGTGAGAAACTCTTTTCATGAAAGCACTTTATTTAATGGAAGCAGTCCAGGAGGATAAGTGTTTAATTTTTGACCAAAGAAACACAAAAGTGACTAAATTTATATTTCCTAATACAGTTTATAAGTTAGGTACAAAATGTAGTTACAGGGAAAATTAGGCAACACTTAATACTGAACTGTAGATACTTATAAATTTGATTATCTCTAGACTTATCAGAAGTAATTCACAATTATCTAGTGCTCTTTGGAACAGTGTTGAAAAATTCATGCTTTTTAAATATTTCCATGTAACCTGCAGACTCTATAAAGTACCCAAATCTTAAGGACACAGCTCAATGAATTTTTGTGTATATATATATATATACACACACACATACATACAGAATAATTATCACTCAGATCAAAATTAAAAACAAGAAATGTTTTCTGGATTATGTTTAGCAGTAAACTTACGGTTTATTTTATACAGATGATTTCTTAATTTCTCTATTTTAGGAGCAAGAACTGATGAAAATAGTTGGCATAAAATATGAAGTGGGATTACCTACCCTTTGCTGCCTTAAACTTGCTTTTTTAGATCCTGATACTGGTAAACTGACTGGTGGATCATTTACTATGAAGTAAGGACTGTTGAAAGAGATACTCCTTAGTATTGTTATTATTTTTTAATATTCAGAGAAATTTGTATATATTTTAGATACTTTTTAGGTATGTGTCCTAATTAATTTGTTTCTGTTTGTTACTAGGTACCACGATATGCCTGATGTTATAGATTTCCTGGTCCTGAGACAACAATTTGATGATGCAAAATATAGGCGGTGGAATATAGGTCGGTGATTTAAGATTGAGAACACTTAAGTTTAAAACATTTTTTCTCTTATATCTCATAACCATCTGTTACAAGATTATAAAATTATGAGACTGTTTTCTTTTAGATTTTTTTATATGGTAGATTAATTAATATTAATAACAATTCATATCCAGAACCTAAACAGTCCTTAACAAAATGTACATTCATTTGGACTGGGACTGAAGCTAAACTGACTGTTTTTGTTTAACTCTTATTATTATGTTTAAAATTAATACTATGAATAAATCACAAACTGTAATTAAAAGTTTTCTAGGCATTTAAATGATACATTAACTTACATACAAATGGATGTGCTATTTATTAAGTAGTTCTGTTAAAAAAATTTCAAACAAGGCCAGTGTTTGTCATCTTGGAGTGCATTGTTGTATGTATGCAGCACATAGGATTTGGCAAAATAGAATAATTTAGTGCCATTGGAAGATGCTGGCGTGGTGGCGGAGGGGCAAAGTAAACCAAAAAAGAAAATACTATCGAAGCTTGTTACTCAGGAAATAGAAAGTATATAATAGGAAAAACCAAAAGGAATTGTAAGGTAACAGTCAAGAGAAGTCTCAGGATAGCAGTGTCTATCAAGTCTAGGAAATAATCAGTCCAGAGGACATTGTCCTCTTAAGAGAGAAGTCTTCCGAGGAAAAAATAAAAATCACTTCCTAACTTAGCAGAAAAGTTTGAGTTGTTGGGAAATTATTTTGAAGAGTGTCTTTTACAGGTTGAGCTGTTAGAAAATGTGGGAAGATTTAATTGTGAAGTCATAGAAAACCAAAATATGAAGCAGTTACTGGAGGAAAACCAAAATTATACAAGAAAGGAATTGTATGCCATTTTACTTAGTAGCAAAAAGTATTTACATTGTCATAATAAAACTAAATATCTATTAAATATAACACATTCTTTTTAATACAGGTAATTAGGAAATTAATACTTAGTGAGAAATTGAATCAAGGTATTTCAAATGAAGAAGCATCAGATCTTCTAAAGTTAGTGCCTGATGGGTCTTTTATGTCTGAAGAGAGATGCATCCACCTACAAATTGCCATTTAAAATTACATTAGCAGTAATTTAACCTTTTCTCAGAAGTGTTTTAGGGCTTACTCTTTTCTTTGCTTGTCTGTATTATTAGTCTGCTCATACTGTTCATCATGGTTAAGCATTCATTATCAAGTTCATCCTCTAGCATAATGTCATCAGTCTGAAGGATCATAAGAAATAAGTCTGTGAAACTCTGTATTTACAGTAAACTTGGTAATATCAAGAAAGCTCTTTAAGCATGCTTATAATCACAGCTAGTTGGGGCCTGAGGAAGGAGGATTGCAAATCCAAGGTCAGCCTGAGCAACACAGTGAGACCCTGTGTCAAAATCAAATAAAAAAGGGTTCAGAATGTACCTCAGTAATGACACACTTGCCTTGGAACATGCATGAGGCCCTGGATTTAAACATCATTGCCCTTAAAAACAGTTGCTGTTTATTAAATAGTATTGTCTAAGTTCAGTGTCACCAATATTTATCTAAAGAACAGTTTGAGATTTTAGTAATTGATCATGCTTCCCTCTTAACATTGCCTATGAGACTGCTTAACCTTGGATCCAAATGTATACCCATTCAAAACCTATAGATGTGTTCTGTTGGCTTATTGTTGGCTCCAGTTTTCCTTTTTATTTATGTATTTCTTGTGCTTTGTTTTAAAATTTTTTATTTACTTTATGCTGTATGTCTTTATTAATTTTTAAAACACGTTGGGATTAAAAAATGAGTTAAATCCTTTTTATGAGTTTGAAAATGCAACTGTTTCAGATTAGTTATAAACTTGATTCATTTTTCCTTAACGGTGTATTAAAAATGAAAAAAATATTTTAATAGAAGGCATTACTCAAAACCTGCCATCTGTTAGGCATCACTATTTCATAGATACGTAAATGAATCTTGAAAATAACTAATGGATTTAAAGTCACACAGACCCTTTATTTGAACCCAAGTCTTTCAGACTCTTGCCTATGCTAGCAAGGAGAAAATTCTAATAAGTACTATAAAAATCAAGAAGAGGAAAGTACTCCACAGAGGAAAAGAGTGCCTTTTGGTTTCTAGATGACAGGGAAGCTGAGAAGATTTTGAGAACAGGCTGTAAAATGGATAGCTTAGTAGGTCTTTACGAAAAGCAGTTTTAACATGATAATGCCTAAATGCAGTGGGAAAAGGAAATAGAAGGTGTGTGCTCTGTGTTACAAAGGTTATTTTTGTTTGTTTTAATATGAAGTGGAAGGTGCATATATATGTTATTACCAACATGTGTTGAGGTGAAAGTCGGCAAATTTGTTTTTTTGTGTGTCTTTTTTTTGTTTTGGGGCTGGGTCTTCGTTGTTGGTTGGGAGAACTTGTATTTAGAAAGTGAGGAAGATTGACTGTAAATATTTGTTGTACAGAAGTTAATCTAAGCTGTATTTTTAAAAGAAAAATTTGGACATAGTTCTAATGATGAGTTTAAAATGTTGAATTAGTAAAAGTAGTTATGACAAATCTGAATTTCTCCGTACCTAATGAAATCTAAGAAACACCAAGTTGACTTATCATTGCTTGATACACCTTTTCCCTGTGTGGTTTTACTTACTAACTTGTGGGATATGTAGGTCACTTTATGTTTTGTGAAATGATACAGGCAGTTTAAGTGTCTTTGAGTTATATTTTAGAAAGAAGTAATTAACAAAAGTAACATTAAATTTCAGAGTTACGAGGTGGCTTTTGTTCTTATCCAGGTGACCGTTTCAGATCAGTCATAGATGATGCTTGGTGGTTTGGAACCATTGAAAGTCAGGAACCTCTTCAGCCCGAATACCCTGATAGTTTGTTTCAGTGCTATAATGTCTGGTAAGAAGATACATGTTGTATTTTTAGTTAGGCCAGGCTTATTTTCACTTTATTCTTCACTTATTAATAGAGGGATGAAAGTTGCTTCTTTTTAAACACTGAAGCAATTATGTTTATAAAGTGATATTATAGAAATTGTAATACAATCTTCAGATAGTTTAATAGAAGATTTTTCTTTTTCTAAAGCTGGGACAATGGAGATACAGAAAAGATGAGCCCATGGGATATGGAGCTTATACCTAATAATGGTAAGTGTATGTTAGGCTTTTTGCATGTACCTTATGGGGTTAATTTCTTAAACAAGAAAGCTATCTTAACTTTCTACTGGGGGGTTATTGTGAAGATCAAATAGAAATAAAAAATGTTTTTTAAGTAATTTGTCTACAGCTGTTACTGACCGCAGAGGTAGGGGAGGGTCAACAATGAACATGACTGATGTAATTTTTGCCCATTGAGAATTTATAGTCTTCAACAGGATTGAAATTAATTTATTATAGCAAGAATTGAAAATGTATTATTATTGCATTCATTTAAAAAATGAGCATTTAGGGGCCAGGGATTCAGCTCAGTGGTTCCGGCACCTGGCAAGCAAGCACAAGGTTCTGAGTTCACTGCCCAGTATCCTCCCAGCACCACCACCACCATGAGCATTTAGAAAACAAAGGTTTTTTGTAACTCGAGCAGAATACAGTATACCAAACGTAGTTAAAAAGCTCAGTCTTAGAGTCAAACATAGATTCGTATCCTTGCCCTGCCACTTTTTATACAATCTTGGCAGTTCCTTAAAGTCTTAGAACCTCAGTTTCTTAGTACTTGGCCTTTGATTATCGAAACAATTATCTTTCTTGTAGGGCTTCTTTGAGAATTAAAGAACATCTTGTGTGTGCTTATTATAGAGCGTGACACATGTAAGAACTCAATGAAGAGGTAGTTACATTGAATAACAATAACAGCTATCATCTTGTACAAGGCCTGGTACACTCAGGATTTGGGAATTAGCCCTAGGCACTGAGTATGACAGCCTTACTCTGAGAGAAAATGGGTGTGGCTAAGCATGGAGATTGCTTTTTTTAAAAAATCTTGGTAGTAGTTGGTTTCAATTTTCAAAAAATGCAATATAATTTGTATGTGTGTAAAATTTGAAAATTTCAAGTTAAAGATTGTTTATAGAGGCTGGGATAATGAGCGCTTCATAAATTCTTTTACAGTCTACATTTGACTTTTTACAGCAGTATATTACTGTTGCTATCAGGTAAAAATAAGGTCTTTTAGAAACAGAAGAGGTCTGATTTATAACGGAGATCATTTATAAATGAAATTGCTAAACAGTAACTTTAAAAATTCAAAGAAGAGAAAATTGTTGGATAAACTCGGCCTGGGAAACTTTAGAAATGAGAAGTGATCAGTTGATAATTTTTGTCTAAGATTAGTTCTTTGCAAAAATTATCTGAAAAATTATCACAGTATTTCTCATCTCATACTAAATTAGAGCTGATGAAAACTGCAAAATATTAAATCAACCTGTAATCATGTTACATGGCATATCTTAGTTTTGTGTCTTTGTGAAAGTTGGAATTAAAGTCATTGAACTGTTACAAGATTGTGAGTTCAGCGATTGGACTAATACAACTATGCACATGGTGATGGTGGTTATTGTTTTTGTTCTGCTTGGATACACATACATATGCACACGTAGAGTTTAATTATGTGAGGAAGAATAATTTTGGTTGTATACAAATGGTGGCATATTTTCTGGTATTTCTCTGATGAACTCTTGCCCAAAGGAAATATCTGGTACATTGGTAGATTTTGTGCTATCATTATCCTCTGTGTTTCTCTTAGCTAAAATATTAAAATTTAGACATGCATAGAGCAGAGCAAAAGCATAAGAATTATGTGTCAGTATTCTTTCTGTTCTTGTATTAGAAAATTTGACACTGATTATTCTTGAAACAAGCTTTATTAAGTTCAAGTTGACTTTATGTATTAGAGTAAATATGGCAATTATCAGGTAATTTAGAAAACTCTGAACTTTGCATGTTTTTATAGAACTGTTTTCTCTTTCATCTGTAATTTGATTATAGGGCAATTTTTCTGGTACGATCACCTAGAAAATCATTTATAGTGTTGATATTTTCCTTCTAAAAATTAAAATTTTTTTTTTTTTTTTTGGTACCGGGGATCAAACTCTGGACCTTGCAAGGGAGGTGGTGGCACCACTGAGCTAAATTCCCAGCCCCTAAAAATTTAGCTTTTATTGACCCTTAAAATGTATTTTCCTTTATGAAAAAATACATTTACAAATCTTTTAAAAATAACACTTTAATTTTGTGACACTGTCCCTTCTACTTTGGTCTACAGTTATATCTCATCCAATCTTATCTGATCAATTCTGCTTTTTATAAATAACCTAAATATTATTTACCAAATATCTTCACTTTCCTGTCTATATTTCAGCTGTATTTCCTGAAGAACTAGGTACCAGTGTTCCTTTGACTGATGTTGAATGCAGATCATTAATCTATAAACCACTTGATGGAGAATGGGGTACTAATCTCAGAGACGAAGAATGTGAAAGAATTGTTGCAGGAATAAACCAGTTGATGACACTAGGTAAATAAGAACAACATGAGGATAGAAAAAAATGGCAGAAAGAAAACTGTAGGAACAAAACTTTTTTGAGCATCAGTTTTCCCCACAATACCATGTCTGTGGTCTTCAAACTTGGTTTTTCCCCTAGTACTGGGTATTGAACCCAGGCCTTTGCACTATGTCCCCAGCCCTTTTTTATTTTTTATTTTAATACAGGGTCTTGGTAAGTGGCCCACACTAGCCTCAAATTTGTAATCCTTCTGCTTTAGCCTCCCCAAATCCTGGGATTACAAATATGTACCACCATACCCAACTTTGTACATTTTTAATTGGAATCTTTTGTTTTTTGGTACCGGGGATCGAACTTGGGTCCTTGTGCTTTTGGGGCAGGCGGTGGAACCACTGAGCTAAATCCCTGGCCCCCTAATTGGAATCTTTTGAATAAAGTCTTAAGACTTAAATAGCTAAAACAGTTATAAATGGAATTCTTCTAGCTGAATAAAATCTGAGTTCTTCCAACCCGATTTGAAAAACTTTGACATAGTCAAGGTGACATGATGTCAATTGGAGGAGTATTAAAAGCTAAATTTTAATTACATAGCTGAACCAGTTAAGGATAGAGAAAAGCGGTTATTAATGGATTTGCCTCATTTAAAAGAAAAGAAAGCAATGAACATTGATTTTTCTGAGCTCTGGACTTTCAGAGTAACTGCACACTTAGTGTGGTTTATAGCATTCCACTCTGACTGTAGGCAATATGCATCAGAGAATCTGGAAGAAATTATAAATTAATATGAGTAAGAAATTGTGATGATACTGACTAAAGTTACAAGATTGTAGCATACTCAAATGTGAAGGACAAAGCCCCACCGTCCTCCCACCCCCGCCATACTGGGGAGTGACTTCTGGACCTTGTTTGGTTAGGTTGAGAGTTGTATCACTGAGTTGCATCTCCAGCCCTGAAGTGTTAGGAAGTGGTGCTACTGTATAAAAAGTCTTATGATTAAAATCTTAAATAATTTCATCAATATTTATAAATACAAAGTAGTTTTATATATGAATGAGCAAAAAATGGGATGTGATTTTAACTATGTTCTTGTGTTTGCTCTGTCAATATTGTGTGCCGTTTATTGATGGTTGAGTCAAAAATTTCTGGATTTCTGATATTTCACAGATTAATGTATTGATAAGGCAGTAGGATTTGCAGAGGTTAAATTTGAAATATGTTACAATGTTAATGATAAAATAGCTTTTTAAAAATACACATTCAGGCATGATCAATTATAGAAATGTATGTGTATAGGTCAGTTTTATATATTGCCATTTCTTTATTCTAATGAATCTGAATAAAATCCTAGAATTTTGCATTATAAATGTACACATAAAAAGTAAGATTCTTTATTAATTTTTTTTATTATAGATTGGGATTTATTAAGTCTTAAGTAGAATGCTTTAAACATAAAAATTTTAAATTAACTTTATTTATTTTAGATATTGCTTCAGCATTTGTAGCCCCTGTGGATCTGCAAGCTTATCCTATGTACTGCACTGTAGTGGCATATCCAACGGATCTGAGTACAATTAAACAAAGACTGGAAAATCGATTTTACAGGTTAAAAGTTTGATTTTGGTACTACCAAAAGAAAGCGTTCAATGATTCTTTTGCCTGTTTATTGATCTCTTGTAGCAAAGTTTCTCAACTTCATGTGTATATAAATACTACACATATGAATAACTTAGGGTCATGTTAAAAACAGAATCTGACCGAACAGGTTTGGAGTAGGATCTGATGTTCTGCATTTCAGATAAATTCCCAGTACTGTCTGTAGACTATACGTTGAGAACATTTCCTGGGTATAGGTTTTTCTAGGTATGATATGATGTTGATGCTCAGCTTTCTTCATATAATATTTTATAAAGTAAACCAAAGTATTTTCTCCTAGATAACATGTTAGACTGTTCATGAATTTTTTTCTTAAAATATCAAAAATTGTGTTTATTAATTTGCTTATATTCCACATTTTCTCATGAAAAGTGACATTAGGAAAGTCAAATTTTCATAATTGAAATCTAGCATGAAAAAACTAGAGCTTAAAAACTAGAAATTTCCGTTGATTTATATTTTCTAGTTAATTTCAATGAACATTACATCCTTTGTAAGATTGAGAATCACTGTAATAAAGAAAACTAAGCTATTAGACATCAGGCTTTTTAAATTCTTAATCTTGTTAGATGAACTTGCAGTTGCATCAGTGGTAGTATCTCCAAAGCATTGAAATGAGGAAAGCCCCTATGTCAGTGATGGCGAACCTTTTAGAGCTTTCAGTAATACAAATACCCTGCTGTGGCAATGTGTGCCATAGGTTCACCACCCTTGCCCTATGTATTAGGGCCCATATGTGTTTCTCCCAACCATTCTACCTTCTAGCATACTTCCTTTAAATGTTTTCCAATATCACATGTTGGAAGTTGAAAGGGAAAAATGGAACAGAAGTTAACTATATTTCTGAAGCTTAGAATTTACATCTGATAATAAGATGGAAGAAGGCATGGGACAATGAATTATTCCTGTATGAGTTGTTGGACTATAACTAGAAAGATAAGGTGCTAGTATCTCTTGCTGTTGTAAATATACTTTGCCATAGGAATTCTGCTGAACATGATAATTGCTAAAGTGTACTTCATTTTAGCATACATTATAGCTTAAGTAGGCTTTTTGGCATTAGCCTTGCTTCATAACCAGTTTAAGGGAAAAAAATTGAAAAAATATGTATTACCTGTTTTCCAGCATGATAATTTAGTTTTAAACCTGAATTAGGTTTTTAATAAAATGATGCGTTCATGTAGTAGTTCACTATTTTAAAGTGCTTTTTTTAGCCCCCTCTTACAGTTGTGTTTTTTCTGATACTTCTAGTTGAGTCGCTTCTTAACTATCTTCAATTTGCCTTGCTAGTATGTATTAATCTAAGGACTTATTTTAGACAGTTTTCTATGTGATGCACTCAGATGTGTGTGACTATTACTAGAATAGAGTCTTGTGAATCTATTTGAAATGCACAAAATTTTTTTGTATACTTGTATATCTTTCTATATAAAATCATATTTCTCCACAAATCATAAGATTTTCTAAATGTTTTCTTTATTAAGTTTGGCTACAAATGGATGATATTCTTAGTCATCTTGAACAAGAATTTTTTAGCGTTGTTTGGAAAACAGTTCTTAGGTTTCTTATAAACATAATAGTTTTATGTCATAAGCGGGCTGTCATTTCATTTTTGTATCATTTGATTAGTTATAGTACAATTAAAATTATTTTATAATTTAGAAGCCAGAGGTGCTTACTATCAAAATATGATACAATATTTGACAAACATGTAAAGCAAAAATGAAAACTTGTCTTCTGCCACATCCTATGTAGACCTTCCCCCCCTGAGAAGGTGGCACTGTTAATAGTATGGCATGTCTTATTCCAAATACTTTATGTACAACTGGACCATGTTGCTCTTCATTTTTCCCCTAATGCAAATTGGGTTATGCTTTTTTTTAAAGATGGCTTTTAAGATGTGAGTGATACGATTGGTTTAAGACTGAAGTTGAAAAGTCAGAATGTCTGAAATTTAAGTTAGGTACACATATATCCCAATATGATGAGGTTAAAGACTTATATATTTTGGTTTTTTTAAAGGCGGGTTTCTTCCCTAATGTGGGAAATTCGATATATAGAGCATAATACACGAACATTTAATGAGCCGGGAAGCCCAATTGTGAAATCTGCTAAATTTGTGACTGATCTTCTTCTACATTTCATAAAGTGAGTTACTTATGGTTTATTATAATAGTTGTGACAATTACTGGCACTATTTTGAAATGTAATTTAAAATGCTAAAATATAAAAGACATATTTGTAATGTTATGTTCTTTCAAGTAACGTAGTCTCAATAGAAAACCTTTGTCTAAGGAAAAAACCATTTAAACCAACTAAAAAATAAAATGAAAGACATTTAATGTATTGGCTAATAATAGTCATAAAATCATAAAAATTATATTACAATAAAGATTTATTGAACATGTGACATTTTACCTTTACTAGTTGTTTTGTTTTGGGGTTTGTTTGTTTGTTTTTAGAGTAGAAAAATTTATTGAGAAACATAGCTTCTAAGAGAGACAGAAGGACCAGAAAGTGGGTTGCCCCTTACTTTTATTCATTTTAAGCCATAATAATCTTACAGGTGAGAAAGATCATTACAGTGTTCACTTGAGGAAAGTAATACTTGAAAGTTAACTTATCTGAGGTTGCATGACTTGAGAACTTTTTATTTTAAAACTATTCTTGTCAAGTTGATGAATATTTAAGTAATCCAGCAGGTTACTGAATTTAACTTTGAACATTCTTCCTCAGAGTCAAGGTTATTTCCTCATTCACTGATCCTATACCAGGAGTGAGAACTACAACTTATGGCAGAAGCCCCTTTCCTTTATCTTGTGAATTTTACATAACAATAGAATGATCTAAGCTTTCAAAATTAAAGATAGAAACATGAACTATATATTTTGGTAGGAAAGATTGCTCTGATGTCATATTAATGTTCCTTTTTATATTAGATAATTTTTTCTGGTTAAAAAGTAGCAATGTTATTTTTTTACCCTACCAAGGATTGAATTTAGGACCTTGTACTTGCCAGGTAGGCACAGTGCCACTGAGGTACATCCCTGACCCTGTGAAAAAACAACGTATTTTAAAAGCTTACTCAGCTTCTACTACCTTATTCTCTAAGAAATGTTAGTTTCCGAATAGTTTTGGGGGCTTTTACTACTAGGTTTTTGCCTCTCTCGAGGGAAGTTAATAATCAAGAATCAGTTACCCTCAGGAAACTCTTCTGTCTATAATTTTAAAAGTGTGAGAAATGTATATGTGTGTATCTTTTTTTCAAAGAGATATGAATCTGTAGAATCACATTATAAATTCTGTTTCAGTGAAATAATTTAGATGAAAACTTTTTACACTTGGAATAGTCTATGAAAATGCATTTCTTTCGAATAGTTATTTTGAAATGCTTTTGCAGTGCAGATTAATGTAATACCCAAAGAGTTTATATTACATATCTTTAAAAAGTATCTCCAGGATTTCATAGGTGTATGTTATTTGTTAAAAATCAGTTTTAGGGCCAGGGAAGTAGCTCAGTGGCAACAGTGCCTGCCTGGCAAGCTCAAGGCCCTGAATTTGATTCCTGGTACCAAAAAAAAAATTATTTTTAGCTGACAGTCACTTTCAAGGTAGGACATACATAGCTTGAATATTTTAATATTGTACTTTTTTTAGTTACTTGGCAAAATTTCAGGCAACAGATACAAAATGATACAATAAATATTTGCAGATAGAAAAAACTTTTTACCCTCTTAATACAGTTTCGTGAGATAGATAAACATAAAGATGCTATAATGTAAGGAAAATGATGAATAATGCAAACTGTAGGAGGTTTAGATGAGGATAGTGTATGATAGTGCAGGTTTAGGTACATGGGAGAAGTATGTTAAAATGTTAACAGAAAAAGTAGATACTGATGGATTCAGAAGTTAGATGAAAAGAAAGCCATTCCAGGAGTAAGGAGTACCATGAAGTAGAAAAGTAGAGTTACTTAGTGCTTTGTAATTTAAATTGAAGTAGAGAATATGCGCATGTAAATTGTGGGAATATAGTACTGTAAATCTGAGACCAGCTCGTGGAAGGCTTCAAGTGCCAGCCTAAGGAACTAGATTTTTTAAAATATGATCTTTAGCAACTAGGGGATGTTAAAAGTGTTTTAGGGGCTGGGGATTTAGCTCAGTGGTTCCGCCACCTGCCTCTCAAGCGCAAGGTTCCGAGTTCGATCCCCAGTACCCCCCCAAAAAAATGTTTTAGCCTGAAAATAATACGTTGTGCATTATGCTTTAAAAATATTAATTTTACTGAGATGTCTAATACGAATTCATAAAGAGGGGACAAAAGGCATTAATAGATTGGCTGTTTACAGCTGACTAAGTAAAAAGGTGATAGGGTATAACTTACAGAAATGAGAAAAGCACAGATGTCAAGAGATATTAGAGGATAGAACTCACAGGAGTTCCACTGTGACCACTAATTGAATTTTAGGGAGAAATCAAGGGGTAGAACTGAAAACTGACAATTGCAAATACTATAAGGATTATATGCTATTTAAAGAAAAAAGTAGGGAGAAGTCATTAAGATTAGAGCTACAATTTTAGGTGATGATGTCAAGAGAAAATGACTTAAGGACAGAATCTTAGAAAATTACATTTAAGAATGAACGAAAGGATTGAAATAGAGAAAGTATATTAGCTTTATCTTGAAGACTAAGGAGTAAAAGAAGACATCCCAGGCATAGCAGTGAGTGAGCAAGACTAGGGAAGGAAGGTGGTGAGGCTGGGGTTTGGTGTAATGAAATAGACCACAGTGAAGGTTCTATTTATTCTACTGTATACCTGAGGGAAAGAGCAGAACGAGTCAAAGGTGTGTGCCTAAGGTGTTGGAGGCGACAAATAGAGAAAATCTTTTACTTCAACTTTTATCTTAAAATCTAGTTTTAAGAAGAGATATTGAAGGAAACAAATCTCAAGGCTCTGATCTTATGTATTACCATTTAATTTTTATTTAGAGATCAGATGTGTTACAACATAATTCCACTTTACAATTCAATGAAGAAGAAAGTATTGTCTGACTCTGAGGTACGTAATATTTCATTATGATTACTATATTGGCATTATGTTGTATATAAAATTTACATACTAGTTTTCAAACAAAAGCTGTTACAAGAATAATTTTAACTAGTTAGTAAAGAACTCCAGTCTATATATGTATTGTATATATTACAGGTTTGAGTATAATGTTGAATATAATGAAATCTAGAATGTTTTATAAGTCTGATACATTCTTTCCTCAAAGGAAGAAGAGAAGGATGCTGATGTGCCAGGAACTTCTACCCGAAAAAGGAAGGTAATGTTTGTGCTTTTGCAGAGGTACTTTATATAAATTGAAATGTATTAAGAGCTTCTTTTTCACTCTTAGCAGTTTTAAAGGCAGATTAAGTATTACTTTCAAGTCAGTTTGAATCATAAAATGAATATTTTTCATAAGAAGGTGAATGTTTTTTATTATTCAAATTACTATATTTATAGGTTAAATATCCCTAATCTGAAAATCCAAAATTAAAACGTTGAGCACTGACTTTCCAAAACCTTTGGATTTTAGAGTATCTTTGTTTTCAGATTTTTGAGTTAGGGATGTTTAGCCAGTAAAGTGTATACAGATATTCCACTTCTGGTCCTAAGTATATCAGGAAGGAGGAATATTCAACCTGTACCGAATTATATAAAATTGGATTAAAAGTATCAGTTGTATTGTATATATGCTATTTTATTAATATATTTAAACATTTTTATTTCAGGATCATCAACCTAGAAGGAGATTACGTAACAGAGCTCAGTCTTATGATATTCAAGCATGGAAGAAACAATGTCAAGAATTGTTAAATCTCATATTTCAGTGTGAAGATTCAGAGCCTTTCCGCCAGCCCGTAGATCTCCTTGAATATCCAGTAAGTATCTTTCAAAATAATTTCCTTACCTCTTAGTTAACTACTTTTTAAAATTGACTGTGGTTCATTTTCATTATTTCATATGTGTTCTCACTATCCATTTGGTTATATAGTTTTAAGTTGAATAGTGTGGTAAAATGCAAAAAAGCCCTGAATTAAATCTTCAAAGAATTAGGTTAATTATCGTAGCTCTACTCCAACAAGTTTTGTGATTTTGAGCTAGTCACTTAGTTTTTCCATCTGGCTGTAATTTTTACTAATTATTTTTTCCCATACACACCGTTATCTAGAAAAAAATAATACCTACTTTATAAGATTATAGAAATGAGAGTATATAAATAATAATTTTAAATGGTGGCAAACTGCGTAAGATGTAGGGTGGCATTATTATGTATATTCAGGTATTATATATAACCTTTATGGAATGCATTGTAAAAAGTTGAATAAGCATCCAGATATTTTTGCATGTAGTCATAGTAATAACCAAAATATAGCCTCGGGGGACTATTTTATTTAAAAGCTATTGAGGATTGTATAGTTTAAGTAATATTCTTGTTTTCAAATGAAAATTTAAAAGTGGTATAACCTAGGTTGTTATCCTCTGACTTCATTATCTTTTTAATGTATGTATTCTGGCATAATGATAAAAATACAAAAATACCAGTTGGTAAATATCATAAAATGACTTCTTGTCATTTAAAAAATAGAATCTTGAATGTGTAAGATAAATATTTAATTCTGGCCATGTGATAAATTAGGCTAGTTTGAACCTCATCTTCCAAAACATCTCCAGAACAACCAAGCTGATGTTATATAGTATTCTGGGTTTGTTTGTTGTTTTTTTTTAAGAACCTATGAATTTTCTTCTGTTTATTGCAAGCTCAGTTATATAATTTCAAAAATTAACTTATAATTTATCCACTGCTTGTAGATATTTGTGTTCTGAGCTTCTCTAAGAAAATAGCAAATAAAAATAAGCTTTGGGCCATAGTTAGAAGAGTAAAAATAATAGAATAATTCTTTCTACCAAAAAAACATTCACCAGTTATATGACAGAGTAATCTATAGATGTGACAACAGGAACAACAAATGGAATTATGCATGCCCTTCCCCAAAAATGTGAGATAATAGATTATTGTGAGGTAGCAGGGTATGGTGGCAGAAGTTTGTAATCCCAGCACTGGGGAGGCTGAGCCAGGGGGATTCCTGTGACTGCAGCCAGCCCAGACTACATAGTGAGACCTTGTCTCATAAAGGGGGGGGGGGTGTATTATGAAATAATACACTTCATCCAAAAAAGACATTCAGTATAGGGATTGCTAGTCTGTATATCATCAAGCAAAGAACTGCTGCCAATTAAACTTGGGTACATCATTTTGGTTAAGTAGTAAATTAAGGAATTAAGAAACAGAAGGAAGAAAAGATCTTATTTGAGGGAAAAGTGGAGTAAAGCATATTCAAACCAATTACATAGAATTCTGGAAGTGAAAAATCACTGAATTTAAAACTTACCAGTCAGCTTTACAGACAGATAAGATCTTTGAAGAGATTATTGGTGTAGAGATCTGAAGAAATTATATAGAATACTGTACACAGAATAAAGAGATGAAAAGTCTGAAAGAGATTGATAATGGTGGGTAGAATGAGACTATCCAAAATATATCTAACAAATTTCAGAGTGAGAATACATAGAATGGGAGAGGGGTGCTAACGGCTGACGGTTTTCTCAGTTGACAAATACTTGACAGAGTATAATATATGATAAAATATATCCTTAGTATAATATATGAGAAAAAAAAACCCTTTACCTAGAATAATAGAAGATCACAAGTTCAAAGACAATAAGACATCAAAATAGAAAAAAATGAAAGAGATCTGGAACTATAGTCCAACCCACTCATTTTACTGATGTTGACCTGGGTTCAGTTCTCCAAGATGTACAGCTATTTATTGACAAGCCCAGAACAAAAATCTGCATCCCCTATTTCCAGTGTTCCTGTTAAATGTAATATTCTTGGGGAGAAAAATACAAATTTCTGTAAAGTAAATAACTTACTTTTTTGAACTTAGAAAAAATAATGTTTTAAGAATACAGTCATCTCTTATGTATTCCAAATAATGTAAACAGTATTTGGCAAATAAAGAGGACCTGCCCTTCCTGCAAGGTAGGTAGAGAAGGGACCTTAAAGCAATTTATTTTCCTTCTGAAGTGAAGTGTGAAGACCTTGTAACAACTATTCATGATCCTTGATCACTATAAAACCTCAATTGAAGTTAATAGAATTAAAGCCTCCACATAAATGGGATGTTCCCATGTTTTCTTTGTTTTTATTTCCTCATATTATAGAATTGTGTTTGAATGAGTCAACATTGAGCCTTTAGAATTTATAGGTAGTATAAAGTTTTCCGTTTGTTGTTTTTTACAAGTATTTATTAATCGTCCTAGAATTTGTCCTTTGTGAATCCTGTGCTGAGAAATAGTAATCATAATAATGCCACTTGTTTTCTCCCCTCTAGGACTACAGAGACATTATTGACACACCAATGGATTTTGCTACAGTTAGAGAAACTCTAGAGGCGGGAAATTATGAGTCACCGATGGAGTTATGTAAAGATGTCAGGCTTATTTTTAGTAATTCCAAAGCATATACACCAAGCAAAAGATCAAGGGTATATAATTAGTTTTATTTTATACTATATAGCTACATGTTGCTTATATAAAATTGAGAGCAAAATTAACTTTCTAATTAACATAGTGTCCTACTGCCCCTTCTCAGTGTCCTCTGTGAAATAACTGCTGTCATTCTTTGATGTTTAGGGTGTTTGTTTATCTTGATGTATATGTATAGTGGTTCAATAGGTAATTGTGTACAGATTGTAAATAGAGTTCACAATCAGGAGTTTGGTCTGCATGAACCATCTGAATTCAGAGTAAAACTTTATTCTTTAAGAATTTCAACACTTGAAAAATTCTTAATCTAAACTAAAAAATAATTGTAAAATGTTTTAGTTTAGGTCTTAGAAGAGATTGGGAGAAAGGAATATCAAAAGCAATGTTTAAATTCTAGAAACACTTTACTAGAAAAATACTTAAATTTCAGTATTCACTGAGCAGGCATTTCCTTTGTAGAATATTTGAATGCAGTTTTGTGGTGTTTTTCTTTCCATAGATTTACAGCATGAGTTTGCGCCTATCTGCTTTCTTTGAAGAACACATTAGTTCAGTTTTATCAGATTATAAGTCTGCTCTTCGTTTTCATAAAAGAAATACCTTAACCAAAAGGAGGAAGAAAAGAAACAGAAGCAGTTCTATGTCCAGTAGTGCTGCATCCAGGTATGTAATTTTTTTATTTACGTAACTGATCTGTAACTTTGTCATCTAAATGATAGAACTTGGTGTTTTTTAATACTTCCTTTACTATTCCCTATATTGCAGAATGATATATTTGACATGCAAGTTCCTTTGATGTGGAGGATTTTTAATCTTTTAAACTAAAGCTTTACTAGTGTAAGTGCATAAATTCAAACTGCTAAATCTAGAAAGTAAAACAGCATTTTTAGGATACTGATGGCATCATGCTTTCTGTCATATAACTGTAGCATTTATGGTGATCCTTCACTAAATAATTCACTTTTCAAAGGCTCACAACCATATGAAATCCACTACAAATCTCATATTTTAACATATTTCATAATAGTATATTGAATTCAGCAGTATTATAATGTGTTTTAATTATTTAGACCTATAAGAATGATTGACAATGTGATCTTCCTTACAGCCCCGAGAGGAAAAAAAGAATCTTAAAACCGCAGCTAAAGTCAGAAATCTCTACCTCTCCACTCTCCACTCCTACACGATCAATACCACCAAGACATAATGCTGCTCAGATAAATGGTAAAACAGAATCCACTTCTGTGGTTCGAACGAGAAGCAACCGAGTGGTTGTAGATCCAGTTGTCATTACTGAGCAACCATCTACTTCATCAGCTGCAGCCAAGAGTTTTATTTCAAAAGCTAATACATCTACAACACCAGGGAAAACAAGTAAGACTTACAGTTTCTCAATTGAAACATGTTTGGTGGATTGTTGTTGTTGTTGTTGTTGTTGTTTAGGCTTTTACTTTGCCATGCGTTTTAGCAATTTTCTGCAGATACTGTTCCTTTACAAGTGCTGCAGTTAATAGTTTATAGTTGGGTATGCTGTTTTCTTATTTAAAAGTAGCTATCTTGGGCCGTAGGTGCAGCTCACTGGTAGAGTGCTTGCCTAGTATGCATGAGGCCTTGGGTTTGTTCACCAGCACTAAAAAATGAAAGTAAGTAAGTATAGTTCCAGAGGAAGCTTTAAGCATCTCATAGAATTTCTCCTCTTGGCTAATTTAAGCAATTCAGATCAGAAACAATCTCGGACTTTTTATTTCTGTTTATGGTCAACAAATCTTAGCTTTTAATCTTTTGTGTATGTGTTTTAGTACTAGAGAATTCTGTGAAACATTCCAAAGCCTTGAATACTCTTTCAAGTCCTGGTCAAGCCACTTTTAGTCATGGCAATAAGAACAATTCTGCAAAAGAAAACGTGGAAAAGGAAAAGCCAGTTAAACGTAAAATGAAGTCGTCTGTACTCTCAAAGGCATCCACTCTTTCAAAGTCATCAGCTGTCATTGAGCAGGGTGAGATGCTAACTGGTATGTTTCCAGATACAGCATATTTTTCTTACAAATGATGCTTTTGTTGGAGTTAGCCTTTGTCTCCACTTTTTGGGTTGCCTGCTTAAAAATCACACAGGGGCTGGGGATTTAGTTTAGTGGTGCTGCACCTCCCTTGCAAGTGCAAGGTCCTGAGTTCCATCCCTGGTTCCAGGAAAAAAACATTTTTTTTCTAGAAATAGAAGCTTTTAATATTATAAATTAGTTTTAAAGTTCATTACAACACCTTAAAAAATATATTTTCAGAATTTAAATTGAAATCAGTTAACCCAGTGTGGCATTCTTTTAAATTGTTGTTCGGTCATAAAATACAACAGACTGACCTTCACTAAATGGTAATTCATCAGGGTTGTCTGTAGTCAGGCTTTTGTTTTAGTGTACAACTTCTGGTTCCTTACAGTTAACATAACCAAGTACAGAGTTTTTTGGAAAGTTTTACAGTTGAAAGAATGGAGACAGTTACTAATAAAATATACCACATGGAGTATTAATTGGGGCCAAAGACAGTCTAATAATAAACGTTTTGTATCATGACTTCCAAAATATGTCTATGAAGTTATTTCAGCTAATGGCATTGGGATCTATCCACTTGCCTGAGCTTAGAGCTGGGGAGTCCTCCTAGCCTTCTCTTCAGTACCCAAATCTGTACAGCAGCCTCCCATCCATAACAGCTCTTAAATCTATTCTTCCATGGCCTTAATTTAGACATAAATAATTTTTTGCTTGAACTGTTTTCTTAGTTCCCTGGCTGATTTTTCTTTTTAACATAGCAGCTCTAGTCCACCTTCCCCCATTGCAGCCCAAGTGATCTTTCTGATCATTTCTCTGTAGCATATGTGTATAAATGTCCATGTACACACACACACAGAAATTAAAATTCTTTCATGCTCAAACTATATGAAATCTGATTTTAATTTTTATTTTTGCTTGTTAAACACTCTTGTGAGTCTTTCCTAAAATTCCAAATTTTCTTATCTTTTCTCCCTTTTATGTTCCAGCCATCCTAAACCACTTGAAAGTCCCTGGATATCATTGTCCCATTCTTCTTTCCTTGGAATGTCTTTTTCCTGCTCTCTCATACCTTTCAAGGTTTAAATTACCATCCTTTGATACAAATTATTTTAATACTCTTCACTCTTCTATCATAGATACATTCAAAAGGGTGTCAAATAAGAGAATTAATTTTGTCTTGATCATCTCTTATTCACCCTCTTCACTAAATGATTAGAAAAAAGCAAGGGATAATGTGCTTATTTATCCAGATTTATGAATTAGTCCTGAATTTGAGTAATAAGATTATTTTTCATAATTGAACTGCTTGAAGGAATACAAGGAAACCCCTTTTTACGAGTTAAACTATGCAAATAAACATCATTTTGTATGGTTCAAACAAAACTCATGCATTTGAATGTATAGTAAAGGTAGTAAGTGAAAGATACCTTTGTTAATCTCAGCTTTCATCAATTACAGTATTAATTTAGGTTATTTGCTCTGAATTTTGTTTCTCTCCAGAGGTCATTACTAACTTTTATTATGGATCTTTTTCTGTTACCCTTTGGTCAGTTCTTTTTCTTATTTTAGTAACAAAACAAAACTGAATTATGTCATTACATATTCCAGTATCTAGTTTGAGGGTCACACAAGAGTTCCACATAGTAAATGTGTTGTTTTTCCCTTTTAGGAGATTATAAGAACAATGCTCTTGTACCTGGAACCATTCAAGTAAATGGCCATGGAGGACAGCCATCAAAACTTGTGAAGAGGGGTCCTGGAAGAAAACCCAAGGGAGATGTGAATACCACTAGTGGTGAAGTGATACACAAGAAAAGGGGACGAAAGCCCAAAAAACCACAGTATGCAAAATCAGAAAATACAGAGCAGAATAATTTGCATTCCAACCGAGATGAAGTGATTCCTTCTTCAACAGGCAATTTTCTGCCTGAAACTAATATTGTTAAGGAGGATTTGCTACAGAAAAAGAGTCGGGGAGGCAGAAAACCCAAAAGGAAGATAAAAACACAAAAACTAGATTCAGATCTCCTAGTTCCTGCCAATGTTAAAGTACTAAGGAGAAGTAACCGAAAAAAGACAGATGATCCTATTATAGATGAAGAAGAAGAGTTTGAAGCACTCAAAGCCTCTGAACCTCACATGAGAACTCGAAACCAAGGTCGAAGGACAGCTTTCTATAACGAGGATGACTCTGAAGAGGAGCAAAGGCAGTTGTTGTTTGAAGACACCTCTTTGACTTTTGGAACTTCTAGTAGAGGGCGAGTCCGAAAGTTGACTGAAAAAGCAAAAGCTAATTTAATTGGTTGGTAACCTGAACCAAAATATTTTACTTCAAAATCTATAAAGCAGGTACAGTTAAGGAGTAAGTAGATCTAAGTCTTCTGCTTCCTTGCTGCTATGGTGGATTAGGGAACGTTATGATTTGACTTACAAAAAAAAAAAAAAGAAAAATCTTAGAAGACACTTCACTTCTTTAAATGAATATATATAAATATATACATATATATTTTAAATGTTTGCTATTTATTGCCCTTAGATAGGTTATGCATTTCCACATTCATTTCATTCAGTGTTTGAAACAAGATAGTGAGGACCTATTGAATTCCTGATTTATTTATGGAAGAGACATTTCTGCTACACTCTTAAGGACATAGTATTCCTAGTGATAGAGCATTTCATGTTAAAAATTATTTTTGACCAAGCAAGGTACATTTTTATTGATACAGAAGTCATGCCCCTAGGAAGACATGTTACACAGAGTAGCAGTAAATTAAGAAATGTGTTTCCTCTAAAGGTAAATAGAAAGTTCTCACCATTTAATATCCTAAAAACTTTTAGTTGTAGAATGCTCACCTACAAAGTTATCTCAAAGAGGCTTTTTGCTTTATTCCACTTCTGCCAAACTTAAGAGAAAATATACTGATGAAAAGGAAACATATCCACATTGGAAAACATTTGACTGTCTAATTTTTCAGACCTTGATTCTTATATCAATCACTCAATCTCTGTTTATTGTGCCAAAGACTGAAAATCAGTGCAGTGGAGAGCCTGTTTTTGACTGTCAGGACAGCATACACTTTTCAATATTAGAAAGGCTATTTATTCTAAAGAGCAAATTATTAAAGAGTTATGCTGAGATATATCTTTTCTTTGGGTACTGAGTAGAAAATAATGCACTGGTGGGTCCTTTGACAGAGATGTCTTAGAGAAAATGTTTTAAGTGGTTAAAGGATTCAAGGAAAATACAGGAAAAAAGGTATGAGATTTGATGTTTACTTGTTGATCTGGATTAATGTCATTTCTAAACTTTAGACATATCTGATAGGCTAAAACGGCTTACAAAGAAACGTGTCTGTGTGTGTATGTGTATATATTGATAGATATAATTAAATATATATACAAACACATACTTATATACTGTTACCCAGGTATAAATTCTTTTTTCAGGATTTTTTAGATAGTGGTAGATAAAAATAATTTTAAAATGTCATACTTTATAGTTTTAATTTTAAGGGAAAGATTGGTTATTTTCAATTATTAAAAGTTAAAATAGGCCAAATCACTTTTTATGCAATCATGTTTTATACGGTGGTCTCATTGCACATTGTGTTTTTCTGCACTTTTTACGGTATCCTTATCACGCTGGTATGTCAATATACACCCTAAAGAAAACTCCATTTAATGATTGTGCCTTGTATTCTATTATTTTTTGCATCATTAGTAAAATTTAAGTTGTCTATTGTAAATGATAACTATATGACTTAGGAGAATGTATTGCTATATGTACTGCTATGGAAAAGGAAAGCAGTTATTTATTTGTTTATGGTACACTTAGTTATTTTATACTTTAAAACCCAACATAAATACCATTTCTATTGTTTAAAAATTATTGTCCATTTTTTTAAAAGTTTAAAGAATGTAGTATTTTCTGAGGACTGGTATGGTACAAAAATGTAACCAAAATTTTCAGATACTACATTTTTAAAAAACAAGAATGGAGAAAATATGTATCAGCATGACTCTGATGTAGAAAAATAAAGTCTTTAATTGAACCGTGACAAAATATATTACATAATTATTTCTTTACTCCTTTCAGATAGGATGTTAACTATCATTTAACTGTCTTGAAGAAGAATGAAAAGTGATGCATTTGGGCTTTTTAGATCGTTTGTAACTAAATTTGTACAGAAATCCTCCTGTGAAATTAAGTAAACCATTTTCCAGATCGACTGGATTGCTGTGATTTTCCAGTTGAAAAAATAATTTGAAATTTTTCAGGTTTTTTGTATATTTATTTTTTTCTAACAAATATATTTAACTATATAATTAAAATTCAGTAGTTAAACTTCATAATGCAGAAATGGATGGCTTGGTTGTATAGAAAAATGAGTTTCAGTTACACCATTATTGAAAATAATAGTGTGTATGTTTGAAATTTGAAACAAAGTAAATAGTTGCTTTTAAGGCAATCTATTTGAAATACGTAATTTCCTGATGTTATCTGCATTGTGCTAGAAAAAAATTAATAGACTATAAAATTCATTTTTGTAAAAAAAATGTATAGTTTTTAAGGTGTGTACAGAAGGAAGAGCATACAGTCTGAGTGCAGAACCTCTAGTGTGGTGTGTGTGGGTTCCAACTCTGGAGCACAGAAATGAGTATTTGCCATCTTTCCTATCTCATGTAAATGTTCTGAAGACACTATATATTACCATATTTGGAAATTTTCAGACACTGGTTTCTTAGTAAAGCAAAATGACTTGGATCATATTATTTGTAACTGAAAAACTTAAAAATGTATTAGTAATACCAGATATATTTAGATTTTATATTTTTATAATTTAGCTTCTATATGTTACAAAAGTTGAATTAAGAAATTTAATTCACCATATTTTTGTTTTGTTTTACCATTATCTTTTTAAAATAGTAACATCATGTATGTAAGGGCAGAGAAAATACTGGCACTTGTCTTAGATGAGCAGTAAAAAACTCAAGTTTATTCAGAGTTTCAGAAATATTTGTTACTTGCATGGAATGTAGAAAGATTTTACATATTTCTTAAGTCCCCAACCCTAATGTTCTCTCTATCCCAACATTCTCGAGCCCCAGGTGAATCTTACAAGATTTAAACTTTGTCACTGGGTAGTTTAATTACAGTCTGAGAACCTTTGGCAGTAGATAGCTTCTTAAAATTTTATCTTTTGCAGTCTGCTGTTACAGTGTTGAACTATTTTCTGTGTATATTTATGATTTTAAGATGTATTGGCATTGTTTCTAATGCACAGATTCTCTACAAAAGACTCTTTGGTGTCATTATTAAAACTGTCTTTCTCCTTACATATAATTAGAATAACCAGAGTGTTTGTGAGCTTAATTAGATCACATCAGATTACATGGAATTGACTGAATATAGTATCTTTTGGAAATTAACTACATAAGATACAGTGAACAGAGAAAAGACCCTCATTCAGCCTCTATAGCTGTCCCTTGTCTGGAATATAGTAGATTAATCAAATATCTTAAGTGTATTGAGTTAACATTTTGTGTGATGTTAGTGGCAATTACATATTATAAAATGATTAATGTTACAAATCAGTCCCTCCATTTAGCAGTGTTTAATTCTGACATTCCATTTTATACACACATAGCTACCTGTATATTTCTCAAATGTAAGCTGGAAGCAATTTGGATTTTCTGTTTTCTATATAAAGAAAACATTATGAATGTTTTGGTTCGCCTGAAATTTGTTTGAATAGGTTGAAAGGACCAAGATATTTCAGTGATTTAAAAGGGCTATAAATGTTCACCTTGTATTGAGGAGGTATGATTTTAAGTCACAATAGAATTACTTTTATTTTCTGATGTGTTACCCTCTGACTTATTTAGACAATATTTCTAACAAGTTGAGCAGTGGGTTAGTTAAATGTAGGTGAGGATTTATCTTCCTGTTAAAATTGGAAAAGTATACAATTTCTCACTTCCATCCTTGCACTTCCCCTTAGTACCTCTAACTTCCAAGTGATCTGAGCTAAAATTAATACACACTAAGAAACTATTTTTGTTCATTATAATTAGCATTCCAAATGAAGTCATTTTGAACTATGTGCAGCACCTAGGAAGAGGTTGCAAAATCAGAAGTTGAGTCAGAAGACTCAAGTACTACTTAAGTGTGCTCCAGTGATAGACCTTGTACACACTAGAGTAAAAGTGACTAGAAAAATCTGAGCTATAAATATATATTTTTAGTTTTGATAGCTGTTTGGAAATACTTTTCTAATGCAGATAAAATTGATCAGGAAATTAACCTTATATGGCACAAACCAAATACATAATAGTGTGTGGCTGAGTTTCTACAGTCAAGGAGCTAACAAAATAGCTTGAAGATGGTATGTAGTATACACACATTGTCGTTACTTTCAAGAATGTGTGTTGATTTTTCACAGCAATACACTATAAAATGAGAAAACAGTTACATTTTTGGACCATATTCAAACTGTAAGAAGACAGGTCTTATAAAGAGATCTTTTAGAAAACTCTTAAATCCTGTCACAGGATATTTAGACATGTGTAGAATGTAGCTCAATTTTTAAGTAACTGACCTAGAGGGTTGAAGTTGAAACTGACACATTTTCAAATTAAAATTGTTTATTTTGTACAGAAGGTAATGTTAAACACAAGCGATTCTGTTGTATATGATAACACAAAAGTTAAAAGCAAATTAATGACTTAGCTTTATTGAGGTTTTTGGTTTTCCTTCCAGACCTGGATATCAAGTTATGAACAGCAGTCTCACACCACAATAGCAGTGCCCTTTCTTTTTGTACATACTGATTGGACCTTTCTTTACTGTTACGTGGACACTTTCTATGTTAGTTTTGATGCATAATTCTTTGAATCCTTTTATACAAACTAGAATGTATGTGTAAGAATTTCTGTCCCTGCAATGTAGTAACTATAAACTTATTTTTAAATAAATAGAAAACTTGTTTTTCTAAGCTATTTTGTAAAGACTCATTTTATTTACTATTTTAAACATAAAACACTTGGTACATAATTTCAACAGGCAATTTACCAAAATAGTTGTGTAGCAGAAGTCATTAGGTAAATACAGGTTCATTAAGAGTTTCCAGGGCTGGGGATTTAGCTCAGTGGTTTCGCCACTTGCTGCGCAAGCACAAGGACCCGAGTTCGATCCCCAGTACCAAAAACAGTTTCCAATGCCCTATCTGTTATGGTTTATATCTGGACCAACCCCCCACCTCACCCCTTGCCTCATGTGCTCAGTTGGGGGAGTAGCTTTTTGTAAGGTGATTGGATTATGGGGGTGCTGGTTTGCCTTAGGTGAGGTGTCAGATGAGATGGGTCATTGCGGGTGTGGGTTTGGCCTGGAAAGATGTATCTCCCTAGCTAGTTCTCTCTGGCTGCCATGACATAAGCAGCTTCAGCCCAGGCCTTTCTGCCACGCGGTGGCATCTGTATTTAAGCCTGCCAAAAATGGACTGAAACTTCTAAAATTGAGTCAAAAATCTCTCATTTGTTGGTGTCAGATATTAAGACTCAGCAATGATAAAATGATCAAGACACTAGCAAAAAGGTAAAAATTACTATGAAGAGATTTTTGAATACTCATTTAATTAGGAAATGGCTGAAGTTTAAAAACAGTTGCTTTTTTGTGTCCACTTAAAACAATTCTATTGACTTGTTACTAAGTGATAAATATTTCAGCATTCAGATATTTTTGTAAAAGATAACAAACATTCTGCAAAAATACTTTCAATAAAATTTCTGGGAAAAGTTAAATAGACAATCCTACTTGTTAAGCAGTTGTACAGATACTGAGATCTATAAAGTGATATTTCCCTAGAAATATCAAATTAGCATTTTTATTAACTTCCTAGGAATATTCAATTTTAATCTGAAGAATATACTATGAATATTCATACTAGTATGAATATAAGTATATAGTATATTCATACTATGAATCTGTAAGAATTCAAATTAAGCACATAGGCAGTAATTAATTTTATGCTATTAATGGTCATTTCTCCCTAAAAAGTTTTGTTTAAATGATTCTGTATGAATTTTTAATTTGAAGAAAGCAGGTGACAATTCTCAGGTACCTTTTTTCTTCCTAAAATGTGCTCTTACCTAATACCTAGCATATACCTAGTGGAAACTGCCAAGAATTCATTTTCAGCATCCACTTTTTACTGATTTTGTTACAACATCAGCTTTATAATTCAATTTCCCCAGTATTTACAGTAACATTAAAGACCAAAGCACAAAACCTCTGAACCTTGAAATATATTACTTTGTAACTGCATTTGACACATTGACTATACATTGACTACTATTTGGAAGGAAAGAATGGTGGAATGGACTTACCAGTTGATTGGATTATCAATAAGGTAAAATTTGATTTAAATATCCTATGATTTTATCTCATCTGTGTACTGTCCCAGTACTCAAAGCTCTAACTTGCTTTTTCTATTCAGTCCAGAAATAAAATTTGCCTTTTAATGTGGAACTTCCAGGCAAGCTGTGACATATGACCATGGTTTGATTGTACTATGGTGTATTGCTGTCAACTTGGGAGTTGATGTGAAATATTTGATAAAGCAGTAGTCAAGATTGTCATTTTCCAGGGACACTGGGAAATCTCAAAGATAGCTGTAGTAAATAACGCTGCACTTTTTTGTTGTCTTGGCTTTGTTTTTAATAATCACAGACTTGAATAAAAACAATGCAGTATAGAATCTGCCAGAGTAGATCATATAGAAGTTAAAAAGCAACTCGGTCTCCCTTTTGAAAGTTTATTTTTTCCCCTGATGACTGAATGTAGGGCCTTGTGCCACTGAGCTGCATCCCCACCCCACAATTTATTCCTTTTTTTTTTTTTTGAGTTTGACAAAATTTATTGGTTATTTTAGTAAAGACATTCATCTCAGTCGTTTCTCTCATCTTGACCTTAGATTAGTATTTCATTTGGGTCAAGAAAAGAGTATGTAGGAGAGGGATGTTATTTTAACAAACAGTAAAATGAACAAAAATGAAGTTTGCCTACATAAAAGTTAAATTCATGTGTCTTGGTATAATTAAATCATGTAAGAACTAACAGTTCTATATACATTTCCATTGTTTTACTTGGGGATTAATCTAAACTTAATGTAAAAGAACAACTTATTAGGCATATGCACAGGTTTCTTCTCTGGAGTTACTATTTTAAAAGATCAGCAAGTAACTACCACCAATAAGATAGCCTGAAGCTGCCTAAAAATTTAACATTGTAGGCATTCGGAAGGAAGTCACTATCATTTTTTTTTGTCTGTGACTATGCTTTCAAAGATGTGTTTAACTGTCACTTTTTAAAAGTCCATATACAATACAAAAATACAAAACACCCTATAGTACACAAATGTAATAGTATATGTGATGAGCAATTCTATGAAATGTGTTTGAAGATGCATTTTCTTTCATTTTCAGTACCTACAATATGCCCAGGCCACTGAGAAGTATGTCTATACTTAAACCGTATAATTGTTCTAATAAACCCTGCAGTGAGTTCAGTTCAAATTGGATTTAACAACTTAGTAATGTAAATGTGTAGACAAAGTTACAGAAAATGCATCTTATTGTCTTCCATCTTCTACAATGTTAATTTTGGGGGGGGGGGGTTATACCTTTTAAAAAATAAAAACCAGCCAAATACTTAAACAGTATGTACACTTAAATTTTTGGTTGGTGGTTTTTATTTTAAAAGAAACAGCTTCCTTATGATTTGCCTCAAGTTCTGGTGGAAATGCTTGGAAGAATTAGCTAATAAACAAAATTCAAGAGAAGCACATTCAAAATATTGATTTACTTTGGTAACAAAATGGCTGTTCTTTGAAGACTAATAAAGGTAGACAAGACCATTAAAGTGAAATGGGCTATTTCAAATAGGATACTTCACATAGAAATTTTTTTTTAATTATTTTTAGTAAAAGAGCTAAGCATCTGTATCCACTGATAGCAATGCAATACCTAATAATATGATAACAAAACAAATGCCCATAAGGAAAAAAACTTTTAATTTTATCTAAATTTACTTTCGGTCAATAGTCCAGCACATTTTCCTTTCAATACAATACTTCCCCTTTCTCTATAAGGCTGTTCCTGGGAACCAGACAGTCAGGTTAGGTAATGAGGGAGTTAATTTAGCAGTAACTGCTGACAATTTTAAATAGTTATTTTTTGCTTCCCTCTTAATGTGCTAATAATTGTGTCTAAAAAAATATGCAGTTCTTAAAAAGGTACCATTTCTGATTTCTTTATTATCTGTAACCTTTGGGAACTAATCACATGAAACTACAAAATTAGCAGATGTCTTGAAATCTGTATATAAAACATAAATTACCTCTAAATTCAAACTCTCATTAATGTACCACTCAATCTTTTAAAAAAAACTGAAAAAGGAAAAGAAAAAGCGGCTCCAAAGATAGCCTTATACCATTTTTAAAAAGGAAACTGTTCCTTTTAACTCTACACCCACCCCACACCCCAATTCAAAACACATCATTTAATTGTCTTGATCATGATTTCCAAGATGAGATTTTACCTTTCGTTCCCATAGCTTCTGGTTATCAGAAAACCCATGCTTTCCTTTATTGAAAGAGGTTGGTCCGGCTGATGTTGATGTATCCCTTCCAATCTTCTTCATCCTCATCTTTGCTTCTGGAGGCATTTCCTCTGGTTCACTGTCTTAATCTTCTTTAAAAGTTAGGGGCCCGGGATTTAGCTCAGTGGTTTCGCCGCCTGCTGAGCAAGCTCAAGGACCCGAGTTCGATCCCCGGTACCAAAAGAAAAAAAAAAAAAGACTTCAATAAAAGCTGGTGCTACCGGAAAGGGTTTTTGGAGCAAGAGTTGGAAGAGTTTCTTTAGGCTTACTTGATCCAAGTTTGATGGATATAGCTGATGCTTTGTTTTCTGACTACCTGTGGCAAATCCAAACTTGGAGATCTTTGTAGGTTTTGTTGGGAGGTCTGCAGCTGCTTCTTCAGCTGATCGCTTCTCAGCGCTGCGACTGGAACTTTCCCCTCCATTACTTCGGCAGCTCCAGCTCACCTTGGCTACTCAGGCTTCTCCTCTCCTGCTTTTCAGTCCAGCATTTTCCCTGCTCCGGAGGGGACCCCCCTACAGCCATGTCCCCCACAATTTATTCTTTTAATACCCAAATTCTAGTTTTGTCTTGACATAGTACTTGCCAGTAAAGATTTCACCAGTTTTCCCTACCTGCGCCCCTCACACACTTTTTTTGGTACCGGGGCTCGAACTCGGGACCTTGGGCTTGTGCAGCAGGCTGCGAAAGCACTGAGCTAAATCCCTGGCCCCCTTCACACACTTCTTGTAAGTGCATCAAAGCACAGAATGCTTTGCCAAATTTTTATCTCACTTTATAGTTTCTAATTCCACTTACAGATAGTGACGCTTTTTGTACTTTCTAACATTGGCACATTAGAATGAAACTCTGCCCCTGGGGCGGGGGAACTTGTTTTTGATAGGAGGCCTCACTACTCACTAGTTCAGATTGGCCTTGTACTTACTCACTATGAACCCCAGACTGGCCTCAAACTCTGCAATCCTCCTGCCTCAGCCTCCCAAGAGCTGGGATTTACAGGCATGTACCACCACACCCAGTCAGAGTTTATTTTCCTGAATAGTGTTTTTCTCTTATCACTATTGGTGTTTCTCAGCTATGTTAATTACAAATTTTAACCCAGAGAAACCAACTTGTTTCAGTGAGAAAACTGAAAGGAATTTAACTTAATCATACATAAATACTTTTGTTGAAGGGAAAGCTCACTAGTATTGCAATTAGTCCCTTATTGAGAAAGCAAATGCAGTCTTCATTTAAATTTTTTTCAATAGGCTAGTGTTATACTCTATACTTAATACAGAAAAAATATATAGCTATTATAATTATAGAAATTAATGGATTTCTGTGATATTTCCATACATGCATATATCGTGTGTTTATCATGTCCCTCATGCTCTCCCCCCATTCTCAGCTCCCAACCAGCACCCTTCCCAGTCCCTAAAACTCTCATAACTTGCCCCCCTCAGACTCTTCCTCATTTCTAGTGATTACTGTTCCATTCTAAATTTCTCCAGGGTTATCCTACTGGTTTCCAAAAATGAGTAAGAATGTGGTATTTTTCTGTGTCTGGCTAATTTCACTCAACGTAATGATCATCTCCAGTTCAGCCCATTTTTTCCGCAAATGACAGGATTTCGTTCTTTATTAGGATAGTAGTATTCTATTGTGTAAATATACCATATTTTCTTCTTTCATTGATGGGCATCCGGATTGATTTATTGATTAATTTGGCTGTTGTGAATAATGCTGCAGTAAGTATTGATTGCAGGTACATTTTAGGTACAACAGTCTCATTTCCTTTAGTTATACACCTAGTCGTGGAATTGCTGGGTCATATATGGTAGTTCTATTTTTAGTTTTTGAAGAAATTTCCCTACTCTTTTCCATAATGACCATACTAATTTTCATTCCCACTAAAAGTGTTTATCTATGTCCTGGCCAGCATTCATTTATTTGTTTATTTATTTGTTTGGTTGGTTAGTTTTTTGTTTGTTGGCATGGGGAATTGAACCCAGGTATGCTCTACCACTGAGCTACATCTCTAGCCCTTTTTAAAAAATTTCTTTGTTTTGAGACAAGGTCTCACTAAATTGCTTAGACTCTTCTGAAACCTGCAGTTCTCCCTCAGCCTCCCAAGTATGTGGAATTACAGGTGCCCATGACTGTGCCTGGTTATTTCTCATCTTTTTCATAAGAACCATTCTAAGTGGGGGGAGATGATATCTCACGGAGGCTTTGATTTGCATTTCTCTAATGAAATTTAACATTTTATTCACATATTTGTTGGCCATTTGTATGTCTTTTTCTGAGAAATGGTATGGTTCAGATGTAAAATGTCTCCCAAAGTCTCATGTGTTCAGAAGTGGGACTTTCGGAAAACAGTTATGTCATAGGGGTGCTCACTTCTCAGTGACTCAGTCCATGGATGACTCACCTGCTGGATGGGTGATTAGAAGAGCCTCACTTTTATATTTATTTTTATCACCCACATCTTGTTTTTATCTTATCAGTGTCTATGTTTATATAATGTTTTATAGATTGATATCCTTTAGCCCATGAGCCCCTAGAGGGTGTTTTTGATCTAAGACTCACATTGTCATGGGTAATAAACATGGAATGATCAAGTAGATCTCCATAATAGTAATAAATCACTTTATTATAATTTTAAAACCTCCTAGAGCCCAGAACCATTGTCTGAATACTTCCCCTGGATTTTATCTTTTTTTAGGTCTGAGTTGGTATCTGGGCTAATTTTTGTATGTTCTTGGTGATCTTTTTAATCTGTCCTTGACCATCTATCTGTAGGCAACAATTGGTGAAATTGAATTTTCTGCAAACTCTTTTCTTTTTTAGCTAGTAGGCAGTCTAATGTCACTCTATTTTGATAAACTGTATTTTGAATCTTTGTTCTTTAGGTTAGAGATTTAGTATGAGCAGTTTTATGGGTTATGATTTTTAGCACAGTTTGTAGCTTATTTTATTTAGCATGTAAATGGGAGCCTAATGCCTTTTTAAAAAAATTCTTTTATTGGTACATTTTAGTTATACAATACGTTTACATTTAGTATTGGGTGCTTGTACCTGTACATGATGTATCTTAGTTCTTATTTTTTCCCCATTACCTGTGCGCCCTTCACCCCCTCCACCCTTCCCTATTTACATAGATTTCATTTCCATTTTTTTTCTTTTCTCATAATTTTTCCTTTCCCTTCTTTCCTTTCCCCTTCCCCTCCCACCACCCCTACACCTTTGGACTTTTTCCTACTTCAAATTATCAATTATTTGTTTTAATCATTTTAATCCTTATTTACACTTTCAATTTCTCACACTAGAGATACTATTTGGTATTTATTCATATGTGTCCTATTTATTTCACTTAAGAGTATGGCCCCAATATGCATCCATTTAGCTATAAATGACTCTAGTTTCTCATTCTTTATGGCTGAGTAGTACTCCATTTTATTAAAAAAAAAAACCACATCTTTATCCAGTTTCCAGTTGATGGGCACTTGGGCTGTTTCCAAGCTTTAGCTATTACAAACTGTGCTGCTGTAAACATGGGTGCACATATATCGCTGTGGTATGATTCTTTTAATTCTTTGGGGAAGATACCCAGCAGGGGAATAGCTGGGTCAAATGGGACCTCTAGTCCTAGTTCTTTGAGGTATCTCCATACTGACTTCCACAGTGGTTGGGCCAGTCTGTACTCCCACCAACAATGGAGAAGGGTTCCTTTCTCCCAACACCCCCACCAGCATTTGTTATTGGTTGATTTCTTGATAACAGCCATTCTTTGTGGGGTGAGGGGGAATCTCAGTGTTGTTTTCATCTGCATCTCTCAAATGATGAGTGATGCTGAACATTTTTTCATATGTTTATTTGCTGCTTTTACTTCTTTGTCTGAGAAATGTCTGTTCATTTCAGATGCCCATTTTTGAATTGGGTCTTTGAATTTGGGGGGTCTGATTTTTTTCAGTTCTTTATATATTCTAGATAGTAGTTCTTTGTCTGAGGAACAGCTGCTAAAAATTTTTTTCCCACATTGTAGGTTGTCTCAGCTCTGTTGGTGGTTTCTCTTGTAGTGCAGAAGCTTTTTAATAAGATGAGATCCCAGTTGTTGATTCTTTATGCTAGTTCCTGTGCTACTGAGGTTTTGTTCATAAAGTCTTTTCCTATGCCAAAGTCTTCAAGAGTTCTACCTAACTTATCTTCCAGTAAGTTTAGTGTTTCTGTCTTAATATTTAGATCTTTAATCCACTTTGATCTTAGTTTATTGTATGGTGATAGGTGTGGGTCTAGTTTTAATCTTTGGCATGTTGAAATCCAGTTTTTCCAGTATCATTTATTAAAGAGGCTATCTTTCCTCCAGTGATGGTGGTTGGCTCCTTTGTCAAAGATGAGGTGGCTGAGTATGTCTGGAGTTGTTTCTCCATCTTCTAATCTATTCCACTGATCCTTGGGTCTGTTTCTATGCCTTTGTGTTTTATCCTTGGCCCAAGTGACTGGCCCATAATATTGGATTATTTTTTTCTGGTGACCATTTATTATCTTTTAAAAATTTTTTTTTAAATCTAGACACAGTTGAAGGTTTAAACTCCCAGATGGTGCCTATCTCTGGATTGAAGCAGAGAGGTAGGGTACCATCTTTAGGCTTACAGATCTTGTTAGGTTGTGAGCACAAGTCCTGATAATTTGTCTATCACAATTATAGTAAGTATGAAAAAGCAAAACAGTCATTACAGAGCTCTCTGAGTGGGTGACATGCAGACTGGGGTCACAGTTATTAGTCGGTCCTGTGAGCATTGTCACTGCCCTTGTTCTTGGCATGGAAGAGATGAGGATCCCTAGCATAAGCACCTGATATCAGTAAAGCACCTTACCCACACGAAGAAGGTGAGAGCTAGCAAACATCTTTTGCTAAATTTCCAATTGGCTGGGGAAGTCTCAGCGAGAGCTATAGCAAAAAGCAAGGTTAATAGCCAAGTACACTTAAAAACGAGGATGGCAGTTCATTATAGACAGTCTTAAAAGACGGTGTCCTCCAGTGAATGGTATCCTCGGGCTTCTGCTGTGCATAGACTAGTCAGCCTCCGGTGTGATTAGAGCAGGGATGTTGTCTCTCACAGATGTTCCTGAGGTTGTGGCCAGGGCCCTCTGGCCTGATGAGGGTCCCCTGCAGGTCAGGATGATTTTGGTGTCATGGTAGGGACAAATTCTAATTAATCCCTAAGGTTCTTGTCATTCCTTGGACCACTATTGCCACAAAAGCAGGATCATTGTCTGGTCTTATGTTCAAAGGAAGCCTATAACAGGGAACAATTTCCTATAGCAGTGTTCATACTACTTGAGCTTTTCTCAGTTTGACAAGGAAACCTCCACATTTGGGTTACTCTGTGAGGTCAACCTGGATGTCCTCAAAAGGTATTGTCCCTCCTTTGGACCCCTGTAGGAATTTCTGGTGCTGTTTTAGGGTTGTGCTGGGCACAGATGACACAGCATTGGACAACTTGTTTTGTCAGGGCTGTCATCCAAGGAATGTAGAAGTAATGGCTGAGCAACGTCCTTAATTTTTTTCTTTCTAAATGGGTGGTCTTATGTGTGGCCTGTACCAGTCAGGGGCCTAAGTGGAGCAGCATATGATCCGACCATCTGGGAGTTGGTACCATCCATCTTTTGTTTGTTTGTTTCCCCCTTTTGGCCACCCTTTTAAGCTCTTTTGATGAAGACATTGGTATTTTAAATTTCTTTCCAAGGGAAGGAGCATAGCATTGACCTTAAACTTGCAGCCTTGGACTCTTGGTGGGCTCTGTCTTTGTCCATCTGTTGCTTAGAACTCTTTTATTTTTTTGATGTTCCCTGCAGTGGACAACTGCAATCTCCTTGGGGGCCCACATGGCTTCCAAGAGCTGAAGTTTATGTGTATGTATATATATATCAATCATTTGCTGTATTCTTTGTGCTTAAGGTTAAATTTCCTAAAAAGGAGTGCAAGTTGTATGTCTAACACCCATATTTATTTTTTAGGAGTATCTCCATTAATTAATTATTTATTTTAATTTTATGAGTTTTATTATAATGTTTATGTAATGGGAAAATAAAACATCAGTAAAACATTGAATTTTTAATATTCAATGAGTGTTTATAATAAACATCAACTTTTTAACATCAACTATTTTGTTTACAAAATTAAAAAATAAAAACAAATAAATTCCTACATGAACTAGAATGAAAATAAAAATAAAACTCTACAACAAAAATAATCACTTCAATTATGACACCTAGGATAGTCTTCACACGTGAGAACAGCATGTTGCATATACAAGTATTGCTTACAGTGAGTGATAGCACGTGTGTTTTGTTTTCCTGTCTTTTTTTGTAGGACATACTTGACATCTCACTGATCTTACTGTTTTGTTAGGAGGTTCTTGCAATGTTTCACCTTCATTAGGTTCTGTTAATGTTCATCAATCTGCTCTGGAATTCTTTTGCTACCAGAGCATATATTTTTTTATACTGTATTTGGGAGCTTTATTGGGCATATATTCCCAAAAGCTACAATGACCATGAAATGATGTAACTAGTCACTTGGCATGTATTTGGATGGTGTATAAACTGCTTGAGAGTTTGAAACAAAGCTTTCAAAAAATGAGCGAAGAGCAGCCAAACTGTCGGATTTTTTTCTTTCTTGGCGCATCTTTTTGTCTTCAAAATGTAAGCAATTTTGAAGGAAACCAATCTCTGGAGTGTCATTGTTGTTCTAAAAATCTCTACACATCTGTCATTTCTCCATAAATTCTGATGATTACAATGATAAAGTCCTGCTATGAAGGCTGTTAGTTCAGATAGTGAGGTGTCATGATAATTATATTTTTTAGCATTAGTATTGGTGCATATAGAATGTTTTACTTGTATTTCATTATTAGTGTATTTCACAACATCTTGGAAAATATTGTCCATTACAAACAATTTCCAACATTGAGTTACAGCACTGGTATTCTGTTCAATAAGTTTCACCTCTGGCAAAAATCTAATACATTTTTTGACCTAGTTCTAACATTGGATTTTTCAGGTATACATGACCATTTTGTAGCATTTCGACCAGTCAAATATTTATTTACATTACGGTTTACTTCCTCATCTGAATCACATTCTTTATGCTCTACTTCTCTGTCATTTCTTGCTCCATCTCACTGTTGCAACTTCTTTGGCTTACATGATCCAAGTCCTTATTGTAGCCAAATCACCTGATGACTCACTTTCAACCTCCTCTCAAAGTTGTAAAAGTGGATTTTCATGTGACATTGTACTAAATTGGGCTAAGTCAACAAGAAAAAAGTTGAAAGAAAATTAATAAAAAAATAAATGCACAAAAAATGTAACATTGAGTGTAAGGTGGTAAACACCTGTTGATACTTCGACACATATGCACACACACCTTGCTGTCCATCTACCAAGTGAATGAACACAGATTGCCTCCTGAATTCCCCCAGCACAGCTACTGAGATGCAGTTGACTACCATTCTGCTAAAGTAAATATTTTCACTAGAAAGCTATTGTCTGGGTGTATTTCACCCAACTTTATCGTACAAGCCTTTTGTGGTTTTAAGTCATTTATTTAGACTTTCTGATTTATGTTTTGTTTTGTTTTGTTTTTGTTACTAGGGATTGAGCCCAGCAGGGCAGGGCCTTGGGGACACTAAATACACAGAACTACAGACCAGCCTCTGACTACTGGAATAGTTTCAGAGAATTTGGGCATGGGCACATAATAGACTCCTTATTAACTATTCATTATTTTGCCTTTGAATTCTAATCTGGTACCAGATTTGCACATGCATTTTCCAAAATATAACTGATTAAGGTATTGTGTATAAAGGAAGTTAAGAAAGGTCTTTTTTGATCAACTGTAAAATTTATCATGCATCTAATAGTGTACACATTACTTATTAAATCCATGTTATTTCTATATAAATATTACAAAGGCTAGGTAGCTAAGAGGGTGGATAAATTTTCTAGATAAAAACAGGAGGCAGCTAGGCATGATGGAGTGTGTGCCTGTGGTCTCATGTAGTTGATTTGTTTTGGGTTTTTTCTTTCGGTACCAGGGATTGAACTTGGGACCTTGTGCTTGCAAGGCAGGCAGCAGAACCACTGAGCTAAATTCCCAGCCCAAGTCTCATGTACTTGAGAAGCTTAGACAGGTGGATTACTCAAGCCCAGGAGTTCCAGCTGAGAACTCTCCTAGAAGCACCTCTTTCATTTTTCCTGTGCTGGCCAGAAGGAAGATGTGGCTTGGCTGGTGGGTATCAAGCCCTTTCCCTTTGCTTCCCTTTGTTCCCCTTCACTGCCACAATGGACTGGGACAACTTGCTTCACTGTCCTCCTTGGCCGTCAAACTGTCATTTTTCACTCCAACGTAAGTGCAGCCAGACGGTCAGTGCAATTCCCAACCCCCACAACTGCCACTTCTTGGCTTTTGTCTAGAAAGGCTTCCTCCTTTGTGCTGTAGCACAGGCCCTGTTAAAATACTTTGGTGTGCCTATAAACCTGCTCATGATACATTTCTTGGGTAGTATGGGCCTCAAAAGTCCTTTAAATCTGCTTGAGATTTTTATCCCGAGTAGTGTGGACAAATAAAAGAGCAATAAACACTAAGAGCTGTTGGCACCAACAAGCTCCAGTGGCCAATAGAGACCAGCACCTGGTAAAGTTGACCTGCAGTAACTGGTGGCGGCAATACCAGTAGCTGACTGTCAACTGTTGGCATCCAGCATTATCTGGTGTCATCAGGACTACTAGCAGAGCTGCACTTTGCTGATTCATGATTTCCATCTGAATTGAGCAAAAGAACCCTAGGCTGAATGGCAACACAGAAACCTGGGCAACACAAATCTTGTATCTTAAACGAACAAACAAACAAACAAACAAAGAAGACCCCTGGGTATGTTGGTGCATGCCTATAACCCCAGGACTTTGGGGGGCTGAGGCAGGAGGATCACAAGTTGGAACCCATTCTGGGCAATTTATCAACTCAATGAGGCCCTGTCTCAAAATAAAAAAATTAAAAAAGGGCTGGGGATGAGAATGTGAAGGCCCTGGGTTCAATCCCCACTACTGAAAAGAAAAATGAACTGTATGACATGAACAACACAATATACTTTAGTTTCTATGATTGTCATTAAGGGTTGATAAAATGATGTGCATACAGGTATGTGTTGTGTGTGTTCCTGGGAATTGAATACAGGACCTTGCTTATGCTAGGCAAGTGCTCTACCACAGGGTTACATTCTTAGACCTTTTTAAAAGTCTGAGACAGGGTTTTACTAAATTGCCCACCATGGCCTCAAACTTACCATCCTTTTTCCTCAGCCTTGAGTCGCTGGGATTATAGGCAGGCACTACCACACCTCGCTAAATGATGATAGATTTTAAATCACAAAATCCACTTTTTCCAAATCAATCATGAAGCCTCTCCATCCATAATAATTCATTTTCTCAGTGGGAAAAATGAAGTCATTTGGCCTTAGTTGTGTTATGGCAAACTGAGTTATATCTTGCACATATGTGCAAACTTTTGGGCTGTTTATCCTGAAACTAAACATAACTTACAGAAAAGACATTTATGGGAAAGAGCAATTTTGTATGTTAATCAAGGTAGCCAGGGTAGAAGGGTATTCAGAATTTTTTTTTCCCTAAAGAGAAAAAAAACCTCAAACAAGGTATCACTATCATCTTATTACTTTCAAGCATTTTAATTTTAGCTTTTGCCACTTTTTCATAAATGATACTGCTTGTATTATACATTCCATATTTCTGATCATGATAAAACATTCTTTAGAATGTATGTTTCTTTCTAATCTTGGTACTTGGTGTACAAAAATTGTGGATTATAGTTCTGCTGAGCAGCAGACTGGAAACGGCATTGAAAGTACTGTGTCCACACAAACTTCTTATAGGACCTATCATGCTGTGCTATTTTTCAAGAATTTTCTTCCTCCCTCAAATGCCACCTATGGGATCCTTTCTGAATCTACTAGCTTATGTGCTGAGGAAGAGCAGTTGGGTGGCCCTATGGACACTGCTGGTGTTTCTGCTCTTCCTGCACAGCAGGGCTGCTGTGAGAAAGAGGGTTGGAATCCGTCCACACCTCAGACTGCAGGTGTTTGCACAGTTCACTATGTGGTTATTCAGATGACATCACCAAATGCCATGACAAATCATTAGTTAACATTGGTCCATGAGGTGTCTATAATCATTTAGGTGAAACATTTCTAAATGGATTTACATTGGGTTTAGTATTTAGGTTGGATTTAATATTGAGATAATCAGTTTTCTATTTCCTCTTACTTCAATATTAAATGAATATTTTAAATGAATGCAATGTTTAAATGCAGTAATATTTTGGGAGACTGAATTCTCAACATTCCTACAGTAGAAGTACTCCATACCACATGCAGAATGGAATACCTTGAACTTTTCATGATTAATTTAGCAATAACTAAAAAAAAAATTCTTTTGATGCCATTTACTTACATGGACTTCAGTTGATTTATTTGAGTTGTTATACTAATTCTTTTTAAATGGAATTATAACGTATATGACTATTAAATGGAAGGAAAATATAACTTTTGTATTGGTACACATTCATTATTGCTATCACATACAAATATAATTTTCTAAAATAAGCTTTGGGTGCAAAATGAATACCAATAAAAACAAATTCAATTTAATATGTTTATTAAAAGCTAACTGAATTTATTAGATGCAGTTTTACAGTCATTTCAGTTAAAACTTCAAAAGCAAATTTCTCTGGGTGGTGGGTTATGGCCTGTGTGCTAGTAAGAATGTGTGTGGCATGGTGATAATCACCCTTCCTGACAACCGGAGGTGAAGAGCAAAGGTACACATTCATAGCTGATGGAAAAGCTGGAAAAGAATACAGGTTCTAGAGCACTTTAACAGACTACCTGATGCAACAAAATGCATGTTGTCACACAGCCAGACTTTGATTTTGCAGTGGTGAGGATCAAACCTTCATGCATCAAGACCTCAGGCATACTAGGTAAGTGCTCTACCACTGAGCAACATCCCAGCCTGCAGACTCCCTTTTGGCAAAGCTAAGCTTTGGAGAAATAATAGCATGTCTACTGAAGAAAATGAGCAAACAGCTTACATGTACATCCGGAATCTATGTCCTTCATTCCTGCACGTTTCCATGTGCATGGCAGTTAGGTTCTCTGCAACCAATGGTCTCTTTTGTTTGGGAATACAGTAGAATATCTGACAGCCAGCATTTCCTACCTTTTACTAGCCAGACATTGGGAAAATAAATGTTTCCAATGTAGCCTTTTTCTTCAGGAATGCATGACCATGTGAAGGGATGGATAAAAAAATAATTCAGGTGTAATTAATGTGGTCAGTATAAAACCAAAGGATACCTGAATTTCTGGAATTATGTACCAATTTTGACTGTGTCTAAGATTGTTTTTCAAAGTGAAGAAGCAGGATAGGTGATAGAATCTATTTTTGAAAGACACATTTTTAAAGAGACATATACTACACCCTGTCCCCCAAACCAGATGGTAAGTAACATAGTGTGAGGAAGATTTCTTTTACTCAGGTTTCAGTAACTTATTTCAGAATCATTCTAGATTAGCAATTTCTCTTGCCATCTGGGCTTTCCATCTCTTATTTTTCAGTTTATGGTTCACTAACATTGGCTCTTATCATTTACACTGATCATATGAAACCCTAATACTTTTTTTTTTTGTTTGGCTTTTTGAGATAAGGTCTCACTGTAATTCAGGCTGGTCTTGAACTCACTATATAGCCCAGGCTGGCCTTGAACTTGTGGTGATCCTCCTGGCCTGCCTCTCAAGTGCTGGGATTACAGACATGTGTCACCACACTCAGCAACCTTAATAAATCTTAAACCTGTGTAGCCAATGTTTTTGCTTAGGTTGCCCCCCACCCCACTGTTATAATAGAATCAATTTGCACTGAGAGTGCAAAGCCAGCCTTTGATCGTTTTTCTGTGAAACTGGGGACCATGCACAAGGGATGTGGGTGGCTACTGGAGTTTTTGCTGGCTGAGATATTGAAGCCAGAGCTTCAGAAGAGCACCTGAAACAGAAATACCCTTTGGATAAACAGGTTTAAATATGCGCTCCCATTCTTCTGATAAAATAGTGAGAATAATCCTTCTCAAAAGACTTCTACTGTCTCTCCCTGAGAGTGGTGTCTGATACGGATTAACCACTGTCAATTCCAGTCTTTTCAGATACCTAAACGTTTTGAAGTAACTTTGGACATCTTAGGTTATGAGTAAAAGCTATTGGCTGCAAATATCAAATGGATAATAGTAAATGTATATGTTATTTTTAATCACAATAACTTATATAATTTTATTTTTCTGGAATGAATAATAAAGCGTTCTTTCCATTAAATTGAAATCTTCACAATTTGTAATGTAAATACATTATTCATATATTAATCATATATTGTTTTTACTTCATAAATTGTTTTTATTTTTGTAGGCTATTAGAAGGACTCGTATCAAATTCTTGTCAAAAAGCCTGACAAATGGGATATTCCTGATGACATAAAAATAATTATTGAGTATGAGGTACAGCATCTTCAGTTACAAATTAACTTTTTCAGGTCTTATTTATAGTTAACTCCTAATGTCAAATAAGAATACTGATAAAAGCTAATTGTTGCTACAAAAAGTGATTTTTACTTGGAAATGAATGAAATTGTAAGTTTTATTAGTAACATAGGAAAACATTTTTTTTTTTTGATACCGGGGATCAAACTAGGGTCCTTGCACTTGCGGGGCAGGCGGTGGAACCACTGAGCTAAATCCCCGGCCCAGATGACCTTATTTTAATAGCATTTCCCTTTTAAAAGCTTAGAATATAGCGGGTCTGTTTCAAATATCCTAATTAGAAACAAAAGTCAGAAAATAGCAATTGTAATTTTCTTTTGGGAAAGTTTTTTTTTTTCCAAGGGGGCTCATAAGAAATTCTGTCAGGATTAAGTTCAGAAAAGGTTTATTCTAGCAGACTTTTGAGGAAGGCCCCCTAAACAACTGCGAGACTCCAGGGTACACTATGTGTCAGAAATTAAACTACCATCAACTGACAACTAAACTCGATACCTTTGATCTTAAAGATAGCATAGATAAACCAGCCTAATCTCTGAAGGATTTCTTCCCTAAGTTAGTCTATACAAGGGTGGGACTGTACATGTTTCAGGATTTTTTAAAAAAGAATCATCTTTAAAAATTCTCACAAATTTTAAAAAGTGCTTGCTAATTAAAATATATATTTTTTTGTCTTTAGGTATTCCATACTAGGTTGAAAGCCTTGTCAAATATGATGGAAACAAATACATTATGAAGCAATGGCTAGGAAAAATCTATCCACATGATTAAATTTTGTAGAACATGAACAATTTTTTTCTTGATGCATAGCCTGAATTCTACATTTCTGTGCAACTGGTAAATAAAAGCTAAGACATAATTTAATTATCTTTTCAAAATAAAATTCAACATATCTTCTGCTGGCTTTCTGTTAACTTTATTTTCAGTGTGACTAAAAATTCACCTAAATGGTGGACTTGGAAAAGTCAATTTCTAGTTGGGTTGATACTAAACAATGCAGCTGATATAATGGCTGCCACTTACTGAGTGACTGCTATATGCTAGGCATTGCTCTCATGATCTTCTGTCAACTTTAATCCTTATAGTAACACTGCAAGGTAGGTAATTTTAGTGTCATTTCACTAATTAAAAAAAGGAATATTAAAGAGGTTAAAGTGCTTTGCCAAATTTACACAATGGTAAATTGGCTCAGTAAATACTTGAATATACACTTGGTGTCAGCCCTGACACTAGGGGGGGAAGGGACTAGAAAACGACTACGAAGGCAGACAAGATCTCCATTCTCAAGGAGCTTCCACTCCAATAGCGAGGTTGAGACTTGACTATAATGACGCTAGAATCAAACTTTCCTTCTCAGCTTGTATGCTTCCTTCCTCCCCTAAAGACACTCCGAGAGAGGAATAAAATAAGTTAGTTGAGAGGAATGAAAACACATTGTTGGAAAGAAAGGGTAGAATATGATTCTCAAGATTTACCAAAGGAAAACCCGTGTCCTAGATGTGTGGAAAAAGAAAACCACACTGAATGTTTCAAGCTCAGTTGTCATTAGTTACAAGGAAAACTCCCTGCATGTGTCGCCATACTGTGGATGGCCGTATTGTGTTGCCCCCGTGGACCCTGGGACAAGGGCAACTAATGACAATATGCTGATACTCATGCACTTTGTTGTGCTATGAATAACAGTGCTTTGTGTCTGTCCCAGAACTTGAGTTTTCTGCTAGCATCCATGAAAAAGTAACAGATTAACTTACTAGCTTGTAAGTAGGATAAAATAAAATTTCAGACCTGACAGGATGTACTTAAAATCACATATTTATACTGAGTTATATGGGTGGGAATTTAGCTTACTGTTTCTGCTGCCTGTCTCACAAGCGCAAAGTCCTGAGTTCGATCCCCGGTGCCCCCAAAAAAGAAAAATTAAACATACTAAGTTATAGAAAATTATTAGGTTAGGGCCGGGGATTTAGCCCAGTGGTTCCATCGCCTGCCTCGCAAGCGCAAGGACCTGAGTTTGATCCCCGGTACCAAAAAAAAATAAAAGAAAGAAAATTATTAGGTTTGATGGAAATTAAGAATTCTTTTTATTAGTATAAAAATGTTGATATTTTTTCTATAGTGGAAATATTACACATACACTTGTATGAAATGCCAGTATACAAAAGTGTGCACATAATATATTTATTTCCCAAGAGTATTTCTAAGAGTAAGATTTTGAAAATAGAAACAAAGTGAACATAAGAATTCTATTGGATTATATTCAAGATCCAACAGATTTTGCAGGGATGGTTTTATCTAGTATACAATATATATATATATGTATATATATATATTATTCAGGACAGAAGGAAACATTATGTAAAGTACAAAAGTAAATAAAAAAGCACAAATACAACTTATTTTGGTTGGAATTTCAGAGATACTTTTTTCTCTTTTCTTTCCCCTTTACCTCAAAAGTTATAAATACTTTTGAAGCAGCATGTATTGTTGTACTTTTGATTTTTTGCTGTACGGTTAGTGAATCTGAGAGTCTGGATGACTGGTGATCATCTATTTGGCCTTCCCATTCTTTTGTTTCTTCTTCTTTTATTAGTAAAGGTTTTCCTAGGGTTTGGCCAACAAGGTTACAGACTTCTTGAGCTTTGCGCCACGCATTCTCAACAGCCACAAGACAGGCTTGCCGTCTTAGGAATTAAATGCAGAGCTTGTTAATATGACATTCAGTGAACAGCGGTATTGAATACTTTTGTTTAAGGAATAATTTAGTTAAAGATGTACTTAACTTACCGAAGATTTTCAATAGAACCTGGAGTATGATAGAACTGGGGTGGGGTGATGACAACAGAGCTATCTAGTTTTTCAACAAGAAAGTTACAAATATTTTGCATTTTTCCAAATTCAGTAAATGTAATGCAGACCTGTAAATAAAATGACACTTGGTATTATTTTCATGTCTGATGTACTGTTTCAAAATTGTCTCTAAATGTGAGTAAAAAAGTAAAGCCAGGTTATAAGGTCCTTTTATAGTAACAGATAAGAAAAGCGTATTTGATACTTAGAACTAAATTATTTTGCTATTAAAGTTAGACATTTGCTTATAAATTTTGAAATTTAGAGAATATTGACTTGAATATTTTAAAATTAATTTTAAACCACCTTAAAATTTTATTCATTTTTAATTTTCATGAAATTGGCAAAGTTCCCCTTTGGCTTTATTGTTAGACTAGATTATAAAATAACTTTTTTATGACTTCTTAGTCTAATTAATCTTTGCCATCAGATTTATGATTAGCAGTGATTATGTCATAATTCACTGCTATCACTAAGCTATATTTCTTCCAGTAGTTACTCTAGATCTCTATGCAGAAGCTTGTCTGTTTTACTTTTATCTGCCTTTAAACATGTGGGAGCAATACTTCAATATTGTAGCTTTTAAAACTTTTTATGGAAGCTGTCTATACCTTTTCTTCTAAAGAATGCTTATGCAAGCTCAACAATGTAAAATAAAAAAGTACAGGTAGTAGTACTAGAAAGTACAGGTAAAAGTACTAGAGTAGCAGTAAAGAGGTGAGATCACCTTACACAATGGAAAACAGTGACTTTAATTGTAAATGTTATCCACTAAATACTTATCTTCCCCTTGGTTTCAAAACTAAGTATTGGTCATAGTAATAGGCACAAGAAGCAGATTCAACTCAACTTAAATTGCAAAATATTCAAACACTCCGAAGCATGCAATTTTCTCTTTCAGTGAACTAGTCTTTACTTTCCACTTATCTATCAGTCCTCTATCAAGGATTAGTTTCTTAATGTACAGCCCATTCTGTCTCTATTTTATTACCATAATTTCTCTGTTAATCTCTTACCTGTTTTTATATGTTATTTCAAGAATGTTCACAAAGTTATCAATGATCTCCTTATCCTATCTCACACGTGCTCGTTCACACAGCCACCATTTCATTCCCACCTGTCTCCTATTTCTCCTATTCCTGGCTCCTTTGGCTCCAAGACACTATTTTCAGAATATTCCTTTGACTAGGCTTCTCTCAATTTTCTGTTTCCACTTCATTCTTCTGTCCTTTATCCTTGAGCATGCAGTATTTGGAATCTTATGAACCTCTTTCATTATCAGTTTATTTCTTTAGCTTTTAAAACTCATAATGGAAAATTTCAAACATATACAGAATAGAGTCAATAGTATAAAGAACTCTCAGGCATCCATCATCTGGTTTCAACAATGATCACCTCATGACTTATTTTTACTTTATGTACAGTATACTACACGTATTCTACAAGTTTTGATGTAAAGTTCTGTTCTTGGTGACAGATGCTATACAGTCTTATAGCTACATTAGCAAATATTTAGACCTTCCCCAAATTCTCTCAAGCCCTTTGTTATCAGTTCCTTCCCTAATTCCCAAGTCCTGGCAACCACTTGTGTGCTGTCCATTGTTAATAGACTGACCCTTTTCAGAGCATTACATAAACAGAAGCAAGCAACATGCAGCCTATCGAGACTCACTTGCTTAACTTGGCATAATGCATGTGATTCATCCATGTCCTAGTATCATAGTTTGTTCATTTTACGGTAAATGGTATTCTGTTATATAAGAGAAGAAGTAGGATTCTGATATAATCATAATTTGTTTGAAAAACATTTTGAGTTGCTTTCAGTTTGGGACTATTAGAAATAAGGATGCTGCTTTTTCAAAGTAGTTCTAGATCCTCTGCATTTCCAAATGGATTTTTGAATCAATCTGTTAATTTCTATTTTTTTAAAGTTAGCATGGATTTTATTTAGAACCGTAATGAATCTATATATAAAAATCACTTTAAAGAGGACTGATATCTTAATAATTTTGAATCTCCCAAATCATAAACAAGAAAATCTTGTCTACTAAAGTCTTCTTTAATTTCTCTCAGTAATGTTTTATAGTTTTCAGCATGTAAAGTTTTATATCTAGATATTTAAAATTTTTGATGCTTATTAGTTCTACTTGCTTTTTTAAATAGGTTCTATTAGGTTTTCTACATAGTCATAGTGTCCCTGAATAAAGACAGTTTTACTTTTTTTTTCTCAGTCTAGATGCCTTTGTCTCTTTACTTGCCCAACTGTATTCGCTAGAATCTCAAATGCAATGCTAAATAAAAGTCATAAGAGTAGCTATTTTTGTCTTGTTCCTATCTTAGGCACAAAGTATTTCATCATTAAATATGATGCTAGCTGTTAAATTTTTCATAGATATCTCTTATCAGTTTGAGGAAGTTCTCTACTATTCCTAGTTTACCTAGAATTTTTATTAGGAATAAGTAGCAATTTGTTTGTTTGTTTGCTTGCAGTACCAGAGATGGAACCCAGAGCCTTTGTACTGCGCTATATCCCCAGCCTTTTTTCTTGCACTACGAGCACAATCTCTGCTGTTATCTGAGAAATTATTTCTGATTTCATCTTTTCCAGATCCCCTTTTGTTGCCAGTTCAGTGGGTCCAGGTGGTTGAGTATCAGAGTGTTCCAACTCATTTCCCTTTGGGGTTGCTGCAGGTGATCTGGAAGTCTGGTTTTGAGACTTATTTATGTGTCTTCTCATTTCGACCTGGGCGGGCGGGGGGCGGGGGGCAGGTGCTGTTGGTGCCCGCGCGGCTCACCTCCTCTGAGCTGGGAGAGGTGGGACAGCGGCTCAGAAGCCCCTTCCTCTGGGCTGGGAGCAGTGGGACAGACGGTGGCGGAAGCCCTTCCTCTGGGCCGCGACCCAGCCCTTTTTCTTAAGATAAGGTCTTACTAAGTTACCCAGGCTGAGCCCAAATTTGCAATGCTCCTACCTTAGTCTCCCAAAGTAGTGGAATTATAGATGTGTACTTGTAAAGTTTTCTTTTCTTTTCTTTTCTTTCCTTTCTGGTTTTGTTATCTTCTGGCCTCAAAAATTGATCTGGGAAATACTCCCTCATTTTCAGTTTTCTAGAAAAGTTTGTATAGAACTGGAATGATTTCTTTCTTAAATTTAAATATTTCTAATTTCCCTTTCAATTTCTTCTTTGACTCAATAGGTTTTTGAAAAGTATGTTATTTAAATGCCAAATATTGGCAGAATTTCTGAGGATTTTCTGTTGTTTTTATTTTAATTCCACTGTGGTCAGAGAACTTACTTTGTATGATTCAAATACTTTTAAGTTTACTGTATTTTATTTATACCCCAAAATATAGTCTGTCATAGAAAATGTTCCATGTACACTTAAAAGTGAAATGTAAGTTGCTATTTTTTTGAGTAAGTGTTCTACAGATCTCAGACAGGTCAAACTGGTTGACAGTATTATTCAAATCTTGCATTATTTTCAAAAAGAGGTCAGTTGTCTTGTCTTTGTTCCTTAGTACATAATATGCCCCACTCCCCCCATTTTAAGATTTAGCATTGGTTTTGAGCAATAAGAAATCCACTCTTATCTTTATTCTCTGGTACATGCTTTTTAAAAGTCTGGCTGTTTTAAGACTTATCACTGGTTTTGAGCAATATAACTACAATGTGCACTGGTTTTTTTTTTTTTTTTGAGACAGGGTCTCACTATATAGTTCAGGTTGGCCTTGAACACACTATGTAGCCCAGACTGGGATCCTCCTGCCTCAGGCTCCTGAGTTCTGGGATTATAGGTGTACATTACCATGCCTGGATTACTTTTTGTATTTCTTGGTTTAGGATTGGCTGAACCTTTTGAATCTGTGGTTTTATAAGTCTCACCAAGTTTGGAAAAATTTTGGTCCTTATTTCTCCAAATAGTTTCCTTGTCCCCTACTTTCCCCTCCATTGGTACTTCAGTTAAATGTATATTAGGTCACCTAAAACTGTTCTATAGCCCATTCATTCCTTTTCTTGCTTTTTCTTACTGTGCTTTATTTCTGATAGCTCTTATTGCTATGTTTTCAAGTTCTCTGAGCTTGTTTGTTAATGCCTAATTTGCTGTTAATCCTATTAAGTGTATTTTTTATTTCACACACTGTACTTTTCATTTCTGGAATTTAAAACTTTTTACATGCTCCCTGTCTCTATTTAACGTCTGAGCATATGAAATACAATTCTAATAACTTTTAATGATTTTGTCTGTGAATTTTAACATTTATGTCAGATCAGGAGTGGTTTGAATTTATTTTTCTGCTACTATGAGCTATACATATTTCTCTGCTATTTTGCAAGCTAGAAATACATATCAACTCTATTGGCAAAAATTTTATGGCATTAAATGTAAAATCTCAACAGTTCATTTTGAAAATGCATTAATAAAGAGTAAGATGGGAGAAATATGACCTTAAAGCAGCATATGAAAAGACACCTCCTTTGGTTGTAATTGCTGACTACAGGTATAATCTGAATAGAAGGACAGTGTGATAAAAATGCCAAAAAAGTTAATTCAGACTTATATTTGGTATTAGGAAGAATATTCCAGAGAACTGTTTGACAATCTTTCTCTAACATGGATTCGTCAAATTACAAATAGAATACTATTGTTTGTTTAGGAGGAAATTGGCTAAGGGAAGAGCTTGTCATTTAAGAAACAATCAAAGAAACTAAGGGTTATCACCGTTGGAGAAGAAAAATAGTAGCATCAATATGACAGTGAACTTCAAGTCTATATTTCAAGGAAGAAGTGTTAGTCTTTTCTTTTTGAAAAGGTATACTAATAATGGATGGATACTAGTGACTCAATGTTGCTATGATGTTAGAAAACTGTTTATGAGATGTCTGAAAAGGGAATGGGCCTTCTATATTTATGCCTATCTATGTATAAAACTTTGCATAATAAAAATGAAGAGTTGAAAAAAAGACTGGATGAGATAAAGTATAGAAGAAAAATACCTAACACATGGCAGGCATGCAAGAAAAAGAAGTGAAAAAGAGGAGGGAGAAAACTGCATGAGTGCTACACTACTTGCTCTACTTAATACTGAATGGCTATTATATTTCAGGCTTTTAAAATCCTGTAATACTGAGATTATGACAAGAAAGAACACAAGAAGTAGCAAATGTATCAACACAGGAATTGCAAAGCCATGGTTTTATCCAACTCCTCTTCTCACATAACTTACCTACCTTTAATGGAATCATTTAGAAACTTTCTAACCTCCAATATTTATCTTTAAGAGGAAACAGGAGGGTGGGTGGGAGATTAGATAAAGAATCTTTATCTAAAATTGGGTTTTGACAAACAATAAAAGTTGCCATATTTAGTCTGTGTATACAATTTGATCAGTTTGGACATATGCATAAACTCCTGATACTGTGATCAAAGCAATAAACCTGTTTATCACTTCCACAAGCTTCTTTGTGTGTTTTTTTTTTTTGTCGGTTTGTGGTAAGAACACTTATGAGATCTATCCTCTTAAATTTTTAAGTGCACAACACCATACTAACTTCAGGTACTGTGTTGTACAGCAGATACCTAGAGCTTATTCATGTGGTAACTTTACACTCATTGAACAAGAACCTCCCATTCTTCTCTTCCCTACCTCTTCCATATTCCTTGGCAACCACTGTCCTATTTTCTGCTTCTATAAGTTTATTTCAGATACATCATATAAGCAGCATAGTGCAGTATTTATCTTTCTCTGACTGACTTGATTTACTTAGCATAATGTCTTCCAGGCACATCTATATAGTAGTAGCATATGGCAGGATTTCTTTCTTTTTAAAGGTTCAATAATGTTCCCTTATATGTAAGTAACACATTTTCTTTATTCACTTCTCTGTTGAGGATATTTGGGTTGCTTCCATATCTTGGTTATTGTGAATAATCCTGCAATGAACAGTGGTCCCTTCATCTGTGCTTTTGGTCTCTGTGGCTTCAGTTGCCTGTAGTCAGCTGTGGCCCAAAAATATAAAATGGAAAACTTAAGCAATACACAGTTCCTAAATTTTCAACTGCATGCCATATGGAGTAGTATGATGAAATCTTAAACCATTCCACTCCATCTTACCCAGGACATGAAGCATTTCTTTATCCACAGTATCCATGCTGTATACATCACCCAACTGCCAGTCATCTGGTGGCTGCCTTGGTTATCGAGTTGGCTGGCATGGCACAGCAGTGCTTATGTTCAATTAACCCTTGTTTTACTTAATAATGACCTCAAAGGGAAAAAGTAGTGATGCAAAAGGGCATAAACCAAGGGATGATAGATTAATTCTGGTATTATGTAGCAATGCTACAGAGCATGTGGGAAAAATATAGTATAGACAGGGTTTGGTTCTGTGTGTGCAGTTTCAGGCATGCATTGGAAATCTTGGATTTTAACCTCTGCAGACAAAGAGGAGTCACAGACATCTATTCCAGATCTTGATATCAATTCTTTTGAATATATACCCCAAAGTGGAATTTGTGGATCATATGGTAGTTATACATTTATTTTATTAAGGAAACTCCATATTGTTTTCTGCAGTGGTTATACCATTTTACATTCCCACCAATAGTGTACAAGGGTGCAAACTTCTCCATATCCTCACCACCATTTTATCTTTACTTTTTCTGTAGTAGCCATTCTAACAGGTATGAGATCATGGTTTATGTGGTTTTGTACTTTTCTGATAATTAGTGATGGTGAACACCTTTTTATATACCTGTTGATCATCTGTATATTTGTATGTCTTGTTTTGATACATGTTTATTCAAGCCTTTTGTCTTTTTTTTTTTTTTTTGGTGGAACTGGGGATTGAATCCAAGGTCTTTGCCCTGAGTTACAGCCCCAGTCCTTTTCAAAAATTTTTTATTTTGACAGTGTCTCATAAGTTGTTAAGTTGCCCATGGTGGGTTGGAACTTGTGATCCTCCTTCCTCAGTCTCCCAGAGTGCTGGGATTATAGGCATATACCACTATGGTCCATTTTAGAATCAAGGTTTGTGCTTCTTAATTATAGAAATGTACCTACCATCTAATCTTAGTCCATATATTTAACAGTCCATGAGAATAGTAGTACATGCTAGATATTAGGGTTTAGTGTGTGTTACATCCATAGTATAAAGCTATACATTGTTCTTTATGCATCGGTTGTCATACTTTGTATCTTGCAATTCCACTACCCTGGTCTCCACTGATCTAAAGCTAATCATGTATTGGAATGTGTAATATAATGTGCGTTCTGGCTGCCATGGAACCCTATACAAAAAATATAATCAGATTTTTCTCAAGAAATTTTAACAGAAAACTTTAAAAAGGCAACTAACGCAGAAGGAAGAGGAGGAGATTTTAGTTAAATTCTCAATCATGTCTTAGAACAAACAACTCTAATACACTCTTTCTGTACTTGGAAGTTCAGTCTCTTAATAATTCAGTGGTCTGAACATTCCAGTTTTGTTTGAAGTCTGGCTGTATAATTCTGGGACTATTTCTTTTTCTTCCTTACTCCCAGGTGTATCTTCACAATACACCTCATTAACAAAGATAACCTGCTCCTATCTATTTTCATAATATTCTGAAGCCCTAACAGGTAATAACTACTGGGAAGTGCTACTGCACACTCCCAACTTTTGGCCTCTGTCATTTAGAATCTTATCTGATTGTTCTTCATCTGATTGAAAGGTATTTTTCAGTCCCCACTAGTACAAAATAACTTTTTCCAAATAGATTTCCAAAATCATAGCAAGTAACTGTAAATTTCCTTGAGAGAGTTAAATTTTAAAGGAGAAATCATAAAATTGTTATAGTAAGAATTAGTGCAACAAACAATATTGTTGAAATTATGAGAGATAAGATGCCAGGCTAATTACACTCTAATTCTATGTCTATGTGATCTAAAACTAATACCAAAATTAGGAAAAGTAAGATATTATCTGTCTGACTATAGGACCAGGAAATTTCTTGAGGTATTTTCTACCTCTAGAGACAAAGATTCGACCACTGGACAAATAAAATTCCATTTTAATCCCAGTCTTCTTTTGTTTCCTGAGACAAGGAGGTAGTATGAATTAAGCACATACCCTAAAATGTTTGGGCTCAGAAATAGATAGCAATCTTATAACTAAACCAGAACTATAACATAATCTGATTTCATAAAGTCCTGATCACCAAATCTTTAAAGGTAGGTAAAAAAAACAGGCAGTTGTAGAATCTAAAAGTTATAATTGAGAATACTCAAAAATAGTATCCTTTTTAATTTGTGTAAAGGTTAAAGATTTTTTATTTTTAAATAATACTTATCGCAACACAGTAAAAATGCACTATGGAAGAAAAGAGTGTTAAAAAATATTTCAATCCTTTATATTATGACTTTATTTATTTTCTTTTTATCAAAGAGAAATACCTGTCCTGTAGTATTTTCTGTTCTGGGTGAAGAAGCACAGGTAATGGGAAAAAAACAAGAACCAAGATACAACATGTACAGGTACAAGCACCCAATGATAAATGTAAATGTATTGTATACCTAAAATTTACCAATAAAAGAATTTAAGCAAAAAAAAATTTATTCAAGTGGTACTTAAATGCTATTTTCACCATTGTTATTTTTAATTCATTTAAAAAAATTTCTCTTAAACAAATCTCATTAAAATTATTTTAAAAGATCATTGGAAATATAACATCAAAAATGATTTAAAAATAATGTTTTATCAATACTATAAGAACTTCTCTAATACATTACAGTTCAAGTATAAAAAACTAAATGACAATCTGTACCCACAAAGTTATGCTGTTATCAATTATTTGATAAGTACATACCTCTGCTTCCATGTGATAACCATTTTCTACTCTTCTAAAATCCTTTGTTATAATTATATTTTCTGCCTGAAAAAGAAAGAACAAGATTATGATTATTAAGTGTTTGGCTACTAAATGCTCACTTCTAGGTATGGCACACAGATGAGGAATTGTTTGCATACAAAGCATATTTATTATTAGAGGGGTATTTAAACAATTTCTAAATAATTTGGGGCAAATAATTTAATTTTTTTGAGTTATAAAATCAAGTTGATATCTTGTATACTATTATGAAATTATTAAGGATTTAGTGAGAAGCTATAAAGTACTTGACACAGAGAAAGTACTTAGCAAAAGAGCTGCTATGCTATTACGAGATAAATGAAACACTATACTTTGGTCAGTTTGTTTCTAGAAAAATAGTACTAATGCTTTTTGGCTTTCTGGGTAAATACAGGAGACATAATTCTGATGAAAAGTTAAATTTCCTAATTACTTTTTAAATTCAGTGAAATGAACTCTACCCACTCTCAAACATGGGGACACTCAAAACTTTTATATATATTTTTGTATCTTTCAAAATAAATGCTAAGAAACCACAATGATTATTATGCCAATTAATAATTTAGCAAGCTATTTTGTAAGGAAAATGGCTGCACCTAAGGTTTAAGCTATAATCTAATTACAGGCATTTTATGTTACCCAGAAAAATTCTAAAATGTTTTGAGTATGTGAACTCGTGTTCCAATTATAGCTCTGCTGTCACTTCTATGAAAATTTTAATGCATTTTTTTTTACTATAAAGGTTATACCTGTTCATTGTAGAAAACTTACAGTACAGTAAGTATAAGAAGCTATATATAGCCCTGCAAATGCAAGGACCTGAGTTCAATCCCTGGTACAAAAAAAAAAAAGAAGCTATATATAGTATATAGCTCATGATCAGCTTTTTTAACTTAACATGTAACTTTTCTGTCATTTAATATTCTTTAATGACATGTAAATACACCTTTGTTTCAGTTTTGGATATCTTTTTGTATATTTTATTAAGAGATTTCGGCCAAGCACTGATCTGACTTCTGTCTTTTTTTTTTTTTTTTGGTACCAGGGATCAAACTCGGGACCTTGTGCTTGCGAGGCAGGTGCTGGAACCACTGAGCTAAATCCCCAGCCCTCTGACTTCTGTCTTTATATTTTTGCCTTTACCAGCATGACACAGGAATAGAATACATAGCTTTTTGGTCTGTTTTTTAAAAATTTTTTTTAGCAAAGTGCATCTAAGATTCATTACTCTTATTCTGTGAATCAAATTTTATACCTTTATTGCTGAATGTCTTTTCCATGCATGTACCACATATTTATCCATCTCCCGTTGAGACATGTCTTAGTTGCTTCCAGTTTTAGCAATTATGAATAAAGATGCTATAAATAGCCTGTGTTCAGATTTTTTTTTTTTGGTACCGGGGTTGTGTTCAGATTTTTATATGAATGTTCTGTGTGGTTCACAGCATATGCCTTGAGTCTAAAAACTCATCTTCAAACCCAAGTTCACACAGATTTTCTCATTTACTTTTTTCTAGAAGTTTTAGGTTTTACTGTCAGGAAAGATGGTCTTGTGCAGTCTTTCGACACCTATTCACTGCCCAAGAATAGGCCATGGCCCTAGAACACTTCCTTACCAAGAAATAAAGTGTCCCAACAGCTTTCACTGGTTTTGCTGCTTTGCATGGGATTATCTTTACCTACGAATTTCAGACACAGTGTGCACTCCTTTATTCTGCTTAAGGGTGTGTATCTCATGCCACCTGGCCAATCCCCACCATTACAGCTGTTTCTGTGGGGGAAGGAATAGAGTCCTTTTGAAGCAGCAGGAGAGATGCATGTAGGCCAATTGTCCTGCATCAGCCACCAAGAAATCAGCAGACTGAGGTAGATTGGCACCTACTAATGCAGGTGATTCTGCTGTTTCTTCTCTGTGTTACTAAAGGGTTGTTCTCTCCAGGCCTTGACTGAGTTGTGTTTTCTTGTGACTGATACCACAACGCAATGGGTAAAGTACTCAGTCTTTTATTCTGATGATAAGTAACAGATGCCACTTGCTCAATACTTATGTTTAGGTCTATATTCCATTTGGAACAAAATTTTGTTGAAGGTATGTGTCATTCATTTCTTGCATATGGACATTCCACTGTTACAAAGACTGCTTAGATAAAACATTTTTCAGTAAAAAAATGCTAAAAATGAGGGTTATATCTTCACACAAGCTTATAAATCTATGATCTATAATACAGTTGAAGTATAGCTTATTTTCGTGTGTTGTTCTTTCTTATTAAAAAAATTTAGGGGGTTATACATTATGCTATGAGAATGAACATTATTCATGACAATGCAAAAAAACCCCACGACAAATGGCCTCTGCTCTGGAGAGGTTTAGAATATGTGGTAGAAACTAATAAATTAAGAATTACAATATGAGGTGAAAAGTTGTATTACAAGTGAGGAGTGGAGTGTTGTATGGCAGGGATTAATGTTATGTTAGGAAAGAAAGCCAAGGAAGTGAGCTTGGCCTGGTTCCTAAAGTCAGACTAATAGGAGGGAAAAACAAGTTCAGGTTATAAGGAGCCCTTTTAAACTAGGGAATGATGTTTACAAATGTTACTAACAATATTCTGAAGTTTAAAATGAATAGGGACTTTGCGAAAACCCATAATTCATCCTGAAAAATAATATAAATGATATTATATTATCAATTGAACAAATTACCTACATGATTGCTTTTCTCTTTTAACAGGGATAACTGGAAGATTACAGTTCTTCCTTTGTCTTACTTTGAACACCAAATCTTTAATGTAATTACTAATGCAATTACATTAAATATTAATTAATATTATTAAATTATTGATGTGATTTAGTGGAATAATTTATTTTGTTTTATATAGAGGTTAGAGATACATAAGCTCAGTTTACATTTTATATAAATAACTTAAGAACTAGTTACATTTTTCATATAGGACTGCAATAGGAGTAAATAGATTTTTACTAAACGCTTTTCTACATATTAAACCCATTTTGTTCATACCATTTGAATCCTTTTAAAATGTAAATTCACTTGGGAAAAAATTTTCCAAATGACTTTATTGACTGTTTATGTTTGTAAATGTAATACATATTTTCTCCCTAAGATAAAAACTTGCTTTAGGGGTTATGGCATTTCTAGGAATAGACTGGAAGCAAAAGCTTTGCACCTTTACCAACTTAATGTTACCCTGGATAAATCACAACTTTGGTCTTTAGGATCATACTTTGTAAAATGATTAAATGGATACGGATGCTGCACTATAGCTTACTTTTCTAATTTTCTTTCATTCCAATTACCTACAGCCTGGCATAGATTCTGGATACGGGAAACACATGAATTCAAATACTGCCCTACTAAAAGTTTAGAGCATTAGTTAACCTCCTTCAGTGTGGAAAATGGGTATATTAAAATACGTCTAGCTGGACCGTTGTGCGGGTTAAATAACGCTGGTGTCCCCCACCTCCCCTTTTTAGAAGTAGTTTAAAGGGAGATTTATTTAGTGATTTGTCTGTTAGAGGTATTTCATATAAGTGCCAGCTACAATAAGTACACTAGCTTGTTTTTAAAAAGTTTAAACAAGTTCAAGATTTTTGGGAGGAGTATTTTTAAACCGAAAATGGATCCCATCTCTCCCCCTCCAATTACTGTTAGCAATCACTCCAAGCAAAGCTTGACTTAGCCAGGAGGAGGCGGGTCACTGTCTTCACTTGACAATTTTACGGTGCAAGTTTAACATTCATCATTTAAAAAACCAAACCACAAGGGCCGGGGATTTAGCTTAGCGGTGCCGCTGCCTGCCCCGAAAGCGCAAGGACCCCAGTTCGATCCCCGGTACCAAACAAAAAAACCACAGCCAGTTAAAAACCCACGCGATACACATTCTTTTCTTAAATCCCTGACTGACAGCCAATAGCCGCTCTGCCGAAGAGAGGGAAGCAACGTCCAGCGCCCGCACCAGCGGCCCACTTTGCGAACCCCGTCGCCCGCTCACCTGCACACCCTGCTGCCGCAGGCTCTGCGCGACGTAGTCCAGGCGCCGGCTCACGCTCTTCTTGGCCTCGGCCGCCGCCTCCTTTGTGCTGCTCACTCGCACTACCGCTTGCGCCCGGTCGGGGCGCGCGGACACCATCGCGGTACCGCTTACGTGCACCTCGCGGGGCGCAATTTGGGCCTGTGCGGAGGAGAGGGGCCGGCAGGTACCGGGCAGAGTCTCTCCACTGGAGACGACATCCTTCTCCCGGGCACGATCAGCCCAGGGAACCAGTTCCACGAATACCCGCGACGGAGGGGCCCGCGGCGGCGACATCACTCTGGTAGCTGGGTTTCCATAGCAACTCCGGCTACGGCGGCCGGAGGGTCCCGTGGACGCCCAGGCTTCCTGTGCGCGGCGCAGAGGATGTCGGGATGGGGCTAGAGGCCGAGCACTAAGTAAAAGTGCCAGCTACGCCTTGTGGAGGCTCCCGCTGAGTGTGTTGGCATAAGTTTTAATACCTTTACTTCATGGCCCTCATAGGTCTCTTCGGCGTCGTTGTCGGTACGTTCCATCCTTCCACGCACGTCCTGGGCGTGTGACCCTCGCCTGTCTCACGGGGAGGAATGGCTGACGGAGAGGCGAAGCTTGACAGGCTCGCGCTTGTTTGTATGTGGGTCTGATGGCTCGCAGCCTTGCCTTCTCTTACCTCAGCGCGGGTCCCTGCTACCTTATGGTTTAGTTCAGCTACTTTTTTGACTTTTAAATTTTTATTTATTTTTTTGATTCACAAGAGGGTTCTATGGAGATGAACTACGTTTTGCCGATGTAATCCTGGGCAGTTTGTGAGTCCCCAAATCTGTTTCTGCAAAGCGATGTTGGTAATAGTTTTAACATTCGCCATGGGACCATGAGGTGCCGGTTGTATGTAGAGTGTTTGGCTAATGGAAAAAAGAAAAAGAATGGAAGTCTAGTTTTGATAATTCTCTGCTAAAACTTAGGAATGATTTTCAAATCTTTCTAATTTTCTGTAAAACCCTTGGGATGCTTGCGGTCTTCAACCTAGGCAGGAGAGACCCCAGCGGAATGAAAGCGCATTCACCGTGGACCTTGCCCCTCACAGACACCTTAGTTTTTGTTTACTGTATACCCTTTTCTTGAGAGAGCCTGTGCCACACAACTCCCAGCTTCTTCTCATCCATGGCCATCCCTCTAGTGGATCTTTTCATACCATAGGCAGTGATCTTGTGAAAGTAGATCTCTTGTCTCCGTTTTCCTGACTACAGAGATTTTATTAGAGAATTAGTGGTGGTAGTGGGAGGAGAATCTTGAATAACATAGAAAGATAACCATTATCCTGAAAGTAACTGGAGAAAGCCAACTAATAATTTTTGTAATTTCTATTATTTTCTCTATCATTTTCCTTTTTTTATTGGTCTGATAACTGAACAGTTGAACTAAATCAGATGGTACCCCCTTTTCAGATGACCTACCACGAAGTGAACATAATTTTGTATATACAATATTTATTTTGATGTTTATTGTTGGACGAAGGTATATACTAACTTTAAAAGTTTTCTTCCGTTTAAAAAAAAATTTCTAAGATGTTTCTTAAGCTTTGTTCTTTTTTCTGCAATGATAATTGTGGGAGAATATATCCAAAATGAACTACTGAATGGATGAGGTCTTTTTTCTTCATTTTTGTTTTTGTTTTTCTGTATTGGGGATTTAATCTGTGGCCTTCCCACTGAGCTATATCCCAATAATTTTTTTTTTAATTTAAGAGAGGGTCTCACTAAGTTGATAAGTTGCTGGGGCTGTGATCCTCCTGCCTCAGCCTCCTAGAGTGCTGGGATTACAGGTGTGTGCCAATGAGTTTTATATTATAAGCAAAAGGCAATGGAAGTTGTAAGTGTATTGTTGATGTAAAGTAAAGTATTTTAAAGGACATAAAAAAATAGCTTATTATGAGCCAAATATGAGTGACTATGGCTTAGGAACATGGATTCAGGTTGTCTTCAATGATACCTTTCACCCTGGAAGCAGTTACATGAACTTTTTTTAAAAATTAATTTTATTGGAACATTTTAGGTATAAAATATAATGACATTCATCTTTGGAGATTTGAATCTTTACAAAATATATCTTGATTCTTATTTTTTCCCCCTTTCCTTGCCCTCCCTTCAACCAATCCACTCTTCCCTATTTACAAAGACTTTGTTTCCATTTTTTCATTTTCTCATAATTCCATTCCATCATGGAATTAATACATGAACTTTTATAGTCATAGAACAAAAGAAATTGGGAGCTTTGGTTAAGTGGGCTACAGAAAAGTGAGGAAATCTCTTTAATAGGTTCTAAATCTTATAGCATTCTTAGCTTTAGGACTGGTTAAGAGTAGAGTTCTACTAAGCTTAAGGATAGATTTTGAGAAGTTTTAAAGTCCTTAGAATGGTTGATCAGTTGCCAAAAATAAGGTAATTGGCTATTAAAGATCCTAAGAGGGCTGGGGATGTAGTTCAGTGGTAGAGTAGTTGCCTAGCATATGTGAGGCCCTGAGTTCAATTCTCAGTACCAATGGGGGAACAAAATCTTTCAGGGCATGGTGGTGCATGCCTGGAATCCCAGCACTCGGGTGGCTGAAGGAGGAGGATCACTGAGAGTTTGAGGCCAGCCTGGGTTACATAGTGAGTCCAAGGCCAGCCTGAACTACACAGTGAGACTCTGTCTCAAAACACAAAAAAAACAAACAACAAACAAAGACAAGGTCCTAAGATGGTCCAAGATAATTTTGGCTCTCAGAGTACAGCATCCTCTCTCGATGGTCATCATATTCTAGCCATCCAGGGTCAATCAGTCTGGAGGATTTTTAACATAGATGCAGTTTCTCAGAGGATTTCATTTCACAATATTTAGGATGTGATAAAAGATTTGAAATCAGTGTAAAATGATAAATGGTATGGAGATAAACTTTTAGCTATATTAAAAAATGATCTGTATCTTACATCATACATTAAAAATAACTCATTTGCAATCAAAATGAAAAATATTGGAAAAATATATACCTAAATATAAATATAATTCTGAGAATGGGAAGGCCTTTCTTAAGCATAATTTCAAACTCAGTAACCATGAAAGAACAGTCTGAAAAATTTGATCACACACACAGAATTTAAAGCAAAAGAAAATCTGAATGGATTAAGGGAGGGGAAATAAATTGGAAAAAATTTTGTAACATTTATTATTATATTACTATTGTATTTATTTTGCATAGAGGGCCTATGATGTAGAGCAAAGGTCCCCAAACCCCAGGACAGGAACTTGTACTGATCTGTGGCCTATGATATTAGGAACTGGGCTGCAGAGCAGGAGGTGAGTGATCAAAGTTGTATTGGTATTTACAGGTGCTCCCCATGGTTCACATTACTGCCTAAGCTCTTCTTGTGGTCTTAGATTCTCATAGGAATGTGAACTCTACTGTGAACTGTGTATCCCAGAGATCAAAATTGCACACTCCTTATGCGAATCTGATGCTTGATGATCTGAGGTGGAGCTGAAAAAGTTATGCTAGCACTGGATTGTGCCTGAAAATACAGAATAACCTTAGTCTGACTGAACAGATAATCATAATAAATTAATTGCTTGAAGATGTATCGAAGTCCGATCAGTGAATGGCAAGTGACAAGCTGAATATGGTAGCAGGATTTATAGTGGTAAATGAGTTGATGTACTTCAGTTACAGAGCTGCATCTGGTGGTAGGCTTTAAGTCAGAATATAACACCTGTTTTAGTCTGCACATTGCCTGACATTAGTCTGAACAGATAATCATAATAAATTAATTGTTTGAAGATGTGTCAAAATCCTATCAGTGAGTGGCAAGTGACAAGCGGAATATGGTAGCAGGATTTATAGTGGTAAATGAGTTGATGTGCTTCAGTTACAGAGCTGCATCTGGTGGTAGGCTTTAAGTCAGAATATAACACCTGTTTTAGTCTGCACATTGCCTGCTCATTATTTTATTTACCATTTCTGTCTGAGTTTCTTTTCTGAACTATGTACTTAGTGACAGTTTTGGAAATCTCACAAGCTAAATGTAGTTAAAATGAGTGAAGAAAAAAATGTCACTAGGAGTTTCTTTGAATAGGGGGAAAGGCCAACTGATGAGGTAGGAAGAGAGTCTAAGACTATCAACAAAAAGCTGCTCTTAAAAGAAAATACTATGAGTCTTCCTTAAATTATGAATTCATGGCAACAGGTGATTCACATTCTCTAATCCTACTTTTTAAAATGTGTGTTGACCAGCCATCCAACAAAGCCATGAAAACTGTAATACTTCCACATGGAGACCAAGCACTCTACATTGAAAGACAAGCCTGTGGAGTTTCTCCAAAAGAATAAAAAAACCCCATAAACATGAAGAACAGAAGCAAATATTGAAGGCCAGCATTTCATGTGTGCACTGAGACCATGTTTTTTGGTCACTAATTGTATACTGGAACCAAGAAGCTCTTTACCATTGGTGAAGAGTTAATCCTGCCTTCAGCTAAAGACATTTGTCTTGTGCTTTTAGGTGAGGCTGCAGTTCAAAAGATGGCTCCTCTTTTGGCTAGTCCCATAACTAGATGAATTAATGAAAAAGCAGAGGATACTGAGGCACAATTGTTCGAGGGGATTAATGAGTCACTGTGGTACACAGTCCATGCTGATGAATCTGCCATGTTGACAACAGGCAACAATGCTTGATTTTGTTTGACATTTTTCAGGAGGACGTGCATGAGGATATGTTATGTGCACTTTTATTACCAACAAACAACTGCAGAAATTTTCAAGTCTTTGAATGATTACATTTCAGTAAAACTAAATTGGTCACTTTGTGTCAGTATATGCATGGACGAAGGAGCTGCCATGACAGGACAGCTTTCTCTTTCACTACTTGGGTCAAAGAGGTTGCTTCTGAACATGAGTCTACACACTGTGTCATCCATACAGAAATGCTGCCTAGCTGAAAAGTGTCACCTGAACTTAACAATGTTTTGCAGGATGTAATTAATCTTATCAACCGTATTAAAGTACATGTCCTTGTGAAGCTCTATGAGAAGATAGATGCAGAGCATAAACATCTGTAATACACAAAAGTGAGTTGGCTTTCTAAAGGTGGATCATTGGCCAGAGTTTTTGAGTTATGAAAGCCACTCCAGAGGTTTCTTTTAGAAGAAAAGTCACTGCTGGCAGCACATTTCTGTGACATGGAATGGGTTGCAAAACTTTCTTATATGTGTGACATAGCCTGCCCAGTGAATGATCTGTCACTTAAGGGCAGAGTGACAACTGTGTTCAAGTTGGCAAATAAAGTGGCTACATTTAAAGCCAAGTGAATTATGGAGATGATGAGTGAAATTGGGATTTTTGACATATTTCAAACATTAGTAGAGATTAGCAGAGATTTTGAAAAAGACACATCTAAGGCCCTCTTGCTCCCAGCTGGTGCATGGTCATTTATCTTGACTTTCAAAATAGTTTAAATATTACTTCCCAATCACAAAAAGACCTCTGAATGGGAAGGAATGGGTCTATGACTCTTTTTTGAATAAACCAGGTGAGCCAGCTTTGTGGTATAAGAGGATCAACTATTGAGATCACAAATAATAGTATCTCAAAAGTAAAAGTATGTTTGAGACAACTTCAAGTCCATACATTCTGTATTAAAGTCAAAGTGGAATATTCTGAGGTTGCCACAAAGCACCGAAAAGCCTGATTCCTGCTTTGTGAGGCAAGGTTTTCTGCAGTGATAACTACCAAAGTGTGGTTCTAGAATAGACTGGACATAAGCAATACACTTTGGGCATCATTGTCTTCATGACCCCAAAATGGGATGACTAATTGCAGGAAAACAAGCTCAGGAGCCCCACTGATTCTGCATTATGGTGAATTATATAATTCATTATACATTACAATGTAATAATAGAAATAAACAATAAATGGGCTTGAATCATCTCAAAACCATCCCTCCACCCCTGTCCGTGGAAAAATTGTCTGCCATGAAACTGGTCCCTGGTGTTAAAAAGGTTGGGGGTTCCTGATTTAGGGCATTATTACTGCAAGAATCAATAAAATGTATAAAAATAAGGAACACAAATGTAAACTGTTAGCATGGGTTGCCATGACAAAATATCACAGATTTTGAAGCTTAACACAAATTGGCCCCTTAGAGGGCAACAAGGGTCATTCTCTAAATTGGCTCTGGAGACAAACAGGTACCCAGACGTGAGGCAGGTACTCTTGATCTGGAAGAGTAAATTAAAAGAGAAACTTGCTGGGCCAAAATTCAGTATCTGGGATACGTGTGAGGGAAACTAGATCACTCCCCCTCCCCCCCAGTGCACACACCATCTTGGGAGAGGATTGGACTGAGGAAGGGCTCTTGAGTGGCAGACTAGATGATGAAATAGACTCACAATCACTCTGACTTCCCTACCAGGCACAGCCAAGTGAGGTACTTGCAAGCCAGGGAAACCTAAAGCAGGAGGACAGTGAAGGAGACAATGCCACACACTCACGTTTTGAGAAAACTAGCATTCCAGTGCCTGCAAGGGATGGGACTGGTGAGAGAGAAAGCTTGTCCAACAGAAAAAAGTTTTGAGTCACCCATTCTCCCTACATGAAATTAGAGTGCTCTACTTGTGGGCCATTCAATGTGTACTCAATGCTTGCTGGCAGGCTCCCCCTGGAGGCCCCAGCACCTCCTAGCTAGGGACCACAGAAGGAAGTGAGGTCTGGGACTGTGCCAAGTACATGGATTAGAAAGTGGAGCTTCTGGGAGGAGCAGGTGAATTCAATTAGAGGAGGAATGGAGACTGGCACCTGGATCAGAGGGCTTCTAGTGCTGCACTGGGCAAAAGGCTTGTGGAGGCCTGGGGGACCCCACCCCCGCCCCCAAGTGAGAGCTACCGAACACTGAGCTGTGAGCAGAGAAGGACCCTTTGTAGGAGAGCCACAGCCTATATCCCTGGAGACATGGGAGAGAAGGGTGATGTGACAGAACCAGAACAGAGTGAGTGCTCTTAGATTGTTTCCCCAAACATCAGAAGGCCTAGGATGGCATTAGGTCCTCCTACCACCCACTGACCCATGCTGGCAAAGGAGGCCTTCTGCCTAGCCTTGAGTCTGTGTCAAATTCCAAGTTTGGTCTGGGAGCAGAGCTTTTGAGACGGAGGACAACGGGTAGAGAGAGGGAGAAGGGGGCTTAGGTGGGAGATGTTCTGGTGATATACTAGGCAAGGAAAGTCTGTGGAGGGAGGACATAGAGATAACTGTGATATTTGTTAAGCAGTGAAGGGAATGTGAGTGTGAGGTCATTGGTGGAAGTCAGTGGAGAACCAGAACACTGGGTGTTGGACAAATGACACCACATCTGCTTCCTCACAAATCAATTGAGGTAATCAGGCCATGACATCATGATGGAAGCTTACAATTGGCTATGGTGAGAGCACAGTTTGCAGCCAGGCAGCAGGTCTGGAGGGATCAGCAGCCCTCACCTCTTTCGACAGGCAATTGAGCAGTCCACAGGGAGAAATTGTTTGGTTGCTTACAATCAGACTGAATCCAGTGTAGAGGGAGCTGTATGAACACTGGGAGGGACATAATGTAAATTTTGTCAAATGCACAAAAACTTGAGTGTATAATACCCACGTTTATTATTGAGAATATTTCTATTGATGAATTATTAATTTCATGAGATTTATATTAAACAATTGGTACTTAACAGGAGAATATAAAGAGTAATATATTGAACTTTTAATATTTATTGAGTGTTCATAAAAAAAATTTCAACATAAACTTTTTTGGTGTACAAAGTCTAAAAAGCTAACAGAAATAAATTCCTTATATAAACTCCAATGAAAATACCAATTCTGTGTATATACACATGATATAAATATATATATATATATATATATATATATATATATATGTAGCAGAGGCCTGTATATGTACACAAGAGAATAAGATTTAACCAGTGTCTTAGTTACTTTTTCTCTTTGTTGAGACAAAATACCCAACACTTGAAGTTAAAGGAGGAAAGATTTATTTTGGCTCACAGTTTGTGTAGGTTTCAGTTCATAGTTGGCTGACTCCAAGGCAGGGTGGCGCATGGCAGAGGGGTATCACAGAGCAGGCCAGCAGAAGGCAACAAGCAACAAGCACGAAATAAGTAATAACCAGAGATCTTTCTGTCCCTTCCATCTTTTCCAGGCTACTCATCCTTAGGGCAGATAGCACTCACACCCAGGGTGGGGCACCCTTAATCCTACTCAGAGCTATGTCAATGGGAAGAGTGGCAGGTAAGAGAAATACTGACAGATGTATTAAATTATCAAAACATTTTAATGTTTACAATTGATACATGGTTGAATCTGTTGATGCTGTTACTACCAGTAGAAATTCTCTCCTCACAAGGCAGTGACAGGGTCCAACCCAATTAAATTGAATATGTTGAACTGGTAGACAATACATCTTGGAAACTAAAGCCATGATGACATCACTAGAAAACAGAAGCTAATTAAAGAGATCTTCATGCCAACAAATTCTTTTCAGTCTCTTTGACCTGAACCCTAACCACAAAAACAAACCAAACCCAGAAAGGAACATGAAAAAACAAGGCAATAAAATACTTTCAAAGATATCTAACTCTTCTAAAGCAAACCCAAGAGGCACTGATGAAGAGAAAATCAAACACCAAATAGCTGAACTATATGAAATTATTAAAGAGGAAGCAAAGAATCTTGGTAAGTTCAAAGACTATGTAATTCAAAAGACAGTGGAACAAAGAAATTGACCAATATGATTATAGAAAAAACAAAAAAATTTGAACAGTAGACTAAAAAAATTCAAAATATGAATTACAAATTTACCAAAGAAATAGACTCCACAAAAAGGTCCCAGAGGAAAAAAATTATATTGACTACATGAACAGCAGATTTCACTGATGTGAGGAAAGTCTCAGACCTTGAGGACAGAACAGAAACACAACATCGTATACTTGGAGATACCTTCCAAATGACAAAAGAGCAAGAAAAATTCATTCAAAAGCTGCTAGAGGACACAGAGAGTAACCTAAGGATAATTAGAGAGAAATGAGAGGACAGCACACATGGAATAAAGAATCTGTTTACAGAAATCATAGCAGAGAACTTTCAGAGTACAAAGAAAGAACTCAACATACAAGTAAGCAAAGCTTACATATCACAAATAATTATGACTAAAATGAAGCTCTTCATGACACATCATAGTCAAAATTGCAGAAGTCAAACACAAGGACAGACTCTTAAAATTTATCAGAGAAAAGCAAAAGAAATCACTACTAAATAAATCCACTAGGATTATAGCAGACCTTTTAACTTTAAAGACAGGAGAGTGAAGTATTTCAAGACCTAAAAGCAAACAACTTTCAATCCAGACTACTATATCCAGCAAAGCTATCTTTCAAAACTGATGGAGAAATAAGAACTTTTCACAACAGCTCCTTAAGAAATTCATAACCACCAAACCAGCACTTCCAAAAAAATTACTGAAGAATATCCTAGAGACAATAAAACTAATGATATGAAAAAGTGATGGAATGAGTACATCAACAGGATGAGTTGTTAAACAAAAAAGGGAAAATAGCCCTTTTTTTCCCTTCACTCTTGAATCCCTTTTTCCCTTCACCCTCGAATCCCTTTTTCCCTTCACCCTCTTTTCCCCTTAGCCCTTCTCCCTTTTCCTGCTACTGTCCCATGATCTCCAATAAATGTAGCTACTTACTACATACTAAAAAAAAAAGGGAAAATAAAGGAGTCAACAGAATAATAATGCAATAACAGGAATAAGTCAATACTTTCAGTAATATCCCTCAATACCTTTCAGTAATAAATCATCTCAATCCCCCAATTAAAAAGATACAGATTGAAAGTCTGGATCAAAAAACAAAACTTGACTGTTGAATACAAGACTCTTATCTAATTAACAAAATTCATAGACCAAAATTCAAAGGATGAAAAATAATTTTCCATGCCACTGGACCCCAAAAGCATGCATGGGTAGCAATTTTACACTTAGACTAAGCGAACTTCAAGCTAAAACTGATCAAAACAGGCAAGAAGATAACTACATATCAGTTAAGGGGCCAATAGGAAGTGATAGCAATTATAAATGTATATGTACCAAGTACCAGCACTCCCAACTTCATAAAACACTATTAGACATAAAAGATCAAATAAACACCAGCACAATCATTGAGGGGGGTCCCCAATATTGCATGGTCCACTAAACAAAAAAACTAACAAAGAAATATCAGAGATCAAGCACACTTTCAAACAAATGAACTTAATACATAGCTACAGAACATTCTACTCTACTAAACAGAATACACATTTTTCTCAGAAATACTGAGTTTTGTTCTAATAGACTACATAGTTGCCCATAAATCTTGCTTAAATAATATCATCCTGGGTATACTATCAGATCTATAATTCACAGAAACTACAAATCAATTGCAACAGAAGCCACAGAAGTTTTGTGAACAACTACATATTAAATAACGTGCTCCTGGGCCAGGGATTTAGCTCAGTGGTTCCACCGCCTGCCTCGAAAGTGAATTTGATCCCTGGTACTGGAAAAACAAACAAAAAGCATACTCTTGAATACTCAATGGTTATAGAATAAATCAAGGAAGAAATTAAACAATTCCTACAATCAAAGGATTATATCAGTACAACATACCAGAACCTATGGACACAATACAAGCAGTTCTAAGAGGGAAGTTTTGCTGTGAATGCTCACATTAGAAAAACAGAGCAAGCCCAAATAAGCAATTTAACGACGTACCCCAAAATCCTAGAGAAACAAAAACAGTATAAGGAAGGAAATCATAAGTAGTAGACCAGAAATTAATGAAAATTAGACTAAAAATATAATTAATTGAAGAGCTGGTTATTTGAAAGAATAAATAAAACAGACAAAACCTTAGCTAAACTTACCAATAGTAGGAAAGAAGACCCATATCAATGCAATTAGAAATGTAAAAGGCAAAAATCACAGCAGAGTTCATTAATTGTATATAGAAGTACTGCTGGTTTTTGCATGTTTATTTTGTATCTTTCTGATTTACTGAATTTGTTTATTAAGTTCTAATAAGCTTTTCGTGGAGTAATTTGTTTTTCTATGTATAGAATCATGTCATCTATAAACATAAATAATTTAACTTCATCCTATCCAATTTGGATGTCCTTTGTTTCTTTCTCTTGCCTAATTGCTGCTGTTAAGACATCCAGTACTGTGTTATAAGAGTGGTTAAAGTGGACATCTTTGTCTTGTTTCCAATATTATAGGAAACACTTTCAATTTTTCCACTTTCAGTACATTGGCTATGGATTTTCCATGTATAGACTTCATTCACTTGAGATTTCTTCCTTATATACCTAATTCATTGAGAGTTTTTAAAATCAGGAAGTGATGTAGACTCTTACCAAATCCTTTTTCTGTATCCATTGAAATGATCATATGGCTCTTGTTCTTCATTCTGTTGATGTGATACATCAGGTTCACTGATTTGCATGTGCTGAACCATACTTTTAGCCCTGAGATGAATCCTACCTCATCATGGTGTATGATATTTTTCATATGATGTTGAATTTGGCTTGCTAGCATTTTATTGATAATTTTTGCACCTATGGTGATTAGAGAAGTGGGTCTGTAGTTTTCTTTTTTATTGTGCCTTTGAGTGATTTTGGATAAGGGTAATAATAGCTTTTTAAAAAGAGTTTAGTAAAATTCCTTGCATTTTTTGAAGTTTAAGAGAAATTAGAATTGGGTCTTCCTTACATGTTTTGTAGAATTCAGTTGTAAAGCCATAAGGTCCTGGGCTGTTTTTAGATGGGAGCTTTTTAATTAGTATTTTCAATCTAATTATTTGCCTGTTTAGATTTTCTGTTTTTTCTTGATCCGGTTGTGGTACATTGTACATGTCCAGGAATTTATTCATGTCTTCTAGGTTTTACAGTTTTCTAGCATGTACTTGCTCATGGTAGTTTCTTGTGCTTTTTAAAATTTCTGTGATATCAATTATAATTTTTCCTTCTTTATGTCTTATTTGACTTTTCTCTCTCTTCATTAGTGTAGCTAAAGTTTGTCAATTTTATTTATCCTTTCCAAAAAACCCCACCTCTGTTTCACTGATCTTTTTAAAATTTTTGATTTTAATTTTTTGTCTGATATTTCTGTCCTATTAAGTTTGGATGTGGTTTGTTCTTGCTTTTCTAAGCCTTTGAGGTGCATTGTTGAGGTGCTTGTTTGATGAATCCATTTATTGCTATAAACTTCCTCTTCATTACTAATTTTGCTGTGTCCCAAAGATATTGGTTTATTGCCTTGTCATTTTTATTAATTTGTAGAATTTTTTAATTTCCCTTTTTTCTTATATTATTCATTCATCATTTTAGAGCATTCTACTCAATTTTCATTTGTTTTGATATTTTTACTCTTCTTGCTGATTTGTAAATTTTAATCTGTTGTGGTCCAAGAAGATGCATGATATAATTTCAATTTTCAAAAATTTATTAAAACTTGATTTGTGGCTTAACATATGATCTATCCTGGAGAATATTCCATGTGCTGATTAGAAGGATGTGTATTCTGCTATTTGACAATACATTCTGTTACAGCTTCAGCCCAGTTTTCATCCCAGTCTCTTGAGCTTGGAAGCCTTATTGTAGCTTGTGTTCGTTCCTTAGGAACTTGAAATAAGGCTGTTGTTTTTTTGTCATATTGAGCCACGTGCCCTTGGTACTTACCTGTAGCAAAGCAGGAGGTGACGAACTCATTAATGCTCTATGCTTTCCCTCCCTACCTACTCTACACATTCACCCACCACACACATCCACACTCAGATGTAGTGGAGTCTAAGATTGTATTTTAGAGGATTTTATGGAAAGGAGTTGGAGTTGGGTTTTACTTAGTTCACAGAAAAGCTTTCTTTTGGATTTTCTTTCCCCTCGGGGCCTTGGAGTCTAGGTACCTAAGTGAAAGTTCACATAACTAATTGTTTTGTCTCTCTGTAATTAGCTACTAGTTTTTACTCCCTAGACCTTCTCTCCATCAGTGTTTTATCTGTGTGTCTGCCTTGATCCTTTGTCCTTGAATTCCCATCTTGCTTAGATATTTAAGTTAGTGTATCTTGACAACAATATTTAAGATGGAAAAGTCCTGAAGGAAACTTACCAGGTTCTTTCCTTTAGCTCGCTTGTCCGTATGTCCATCCTTCCTTTCTTTCATTTCTTTTTCCTTTCTTTTTTTCTATTTTCCTTCTTTCCTCCCTCCCTTCCTCCTTTCCTACCTTCTTTCTTCCTTCTTCCCTCCCTCCTTCTCCCTTCTTTTTTTTTTTTTTTTTTGAGATACTGTAAATTGGTAACCAGGGATGCCAAGCAGGCTTGGTTCAGTGGCTAAACCTCTTATTGTATTACAGTGTAATGCTGATCTCAGCCTGGTCTCCACACCAGAGCACACAGAGACTTGAATAAAACTGTTGTAATGATTGAAAAAAAAATATTCCTTTGTCCTTCTATAAGTGCTCCCTTTCATAAACAAGAAATTTTACTAAGTTTTATGTTATGTTAAGTGTTATGTTAAAACTAAGAGAATTGACAGAGAAGAGCAGATAATGGAGAAGGGTAATTCAAAGCTGACTTGTATACCTTTTGGCCTTAAGAAATTTAATAGCACTCTACACAAAGTAGCTCTCTGGGTGCTCAGCTTAAGACAGTTCTCTTTGGGAAAATTTTTCCTCTCTACTGTGCTTCAGGGACATACTGAGTAATGTTATCATGCAGCTACTTTCCAGTTTTGACTGACACCTGTGTGTTGATCCAACTCGTCCATAACCTCTCCATAAAGGAGAATTGCCATGAGGCTGGAGTAGGAGGACTGGCATGAGCTCAAGCTCAGCCTGGACTACATAGTAGTTAAGGCTAGCCTGAATTACATAGTGAGACCCTATCTCAAAAAACAAAATAAAACAAAGCAAAACAAAACAACCCTTCATCTGGTCATACAGCACCCCCTAATAAAACAATTGCTGTGAGTTGAGAGAAGCATTTTGGTACACATTTGATGGGTGTGGTGAGTGACATGGGAGTCTGAGTACTTGCTCCTGTAGCTTGCTTATGCTTTATAGTTCTGTTCATGCTCAGTATTCCAGATGTACCATTTTATCTTTTGACAGATTTCTGCTAGGCTCTCTGACCATGATTTGGGGTTGTCTTACAGGACCCAACTTATAAATGGAATTTCTGAACATCTCAAACAAAGTAAAACAACAGGCCAACCAAGTGTCAGAAAAGGATGGAATTATATATTTAAAATGCTGGGAGGAATAAAAACAATAGTTTAGAAGAGTGTATTAGTTAAAGAGTCTCTCAAGAATTAGGACAAAATAAAGATATTTTAAGATACATAAAGAGTGAAGGGACTGTTCCACCTACAGATGTTCACTAAATTACAACTGTAGTGTATACCTTTGTTAAATTAGTAACCCCCAAAGAAAGTCATGATATACAAGAAAGAATGATAATAGTAGGTATTGATAAGAATTCACCCAGAAATTCAATTTAGTTACTTATTGAAAATGATTTCTTGTTTGTGTGTTAATAAATAAAAAGTGAAACTAAAAATTCTAGACAATTATAATAAAAGAGGAATGATATTCATTGACTCTGATTAAATCATCTTAAGATCCTTAAATTGTTCAGAAAGATATCAGAGGTACTGAGTCACTTTAAACTCTGTTATAATACTTTGTACTTAATTATCTATGAAAAATATGTTAGTAAATTAAAAATTAAAAGGAAGCAGAAAAGAAAGTTCACAATGGTAAGAGGAAGAGTAAGGTAGCACAATGTTGTAGAATCACAGTTTGTAAAATTTTCAAAAAAAGGTGATCCATAATGTGAAATTATACAGACATCAAAAATATGAGGATGAAGACTTGCCTGTTGAACATGATAGTGGGTTATTAGTGACTTTTCAAAAAAATATTTCATTGGGAACTGGGAAATAAAGGGTTAAAGGATGAGTGAGTGAATGGAAAAGGAGAAAGAAATAAATATTTGTTAATATAGTCTACAGTCCATGGTAAGTTTTTTTCTTTTTAAAGAAAAAGTAATTGGACTCAGACTGTCCACAAATGAAGTAAGATAACATCCTATCTTATCTCACAAATCCCCTTGACAAATAGCTCTTCTTGCCTTTTCTCATTATTTCCAGGTTTCAATCTTGCAGACATTTATCTTCCAGTACCTTAAATGATACAGGTAGAGCAGGATTGCAGACATAGGGTGTGCTGTGTGGGCCATGGGGTTTTGCCAGTAAAGATTATTTACTTGTCTCCTATGTTCAAACACAGAGTCTGAGTCTAATAATTATACCTTCACGTTGAAAGGTACAACTTCATTCAGAAAAAGTACTCTCAAGTACATCTTTGTTCTCTGAGGGAAAATAAATAAGAGTCAGGTTCCTACTGTGTCATCTTGGAAAACTAGGCTACCCTGTATTTTGCTGCTGGATTCAATACCCCCTGATTTTGTGTGCATGTTTGACTGACCTCATGAACACTGCTATTTTTTAGTGAGCTTTGAGTTTAAATATTTTCTTACTTTGCTCATTTTCTTCTCAATTCATTTCACATCCCTGGCTTTCTTGTTTATTATTTGGCTTATTATTTTTTGTTCTCAATGTGCTTAGCTGCATTTTAACTGCTTATGCAAAACACTGAATGCCCTGTTAATTGGAACATAATATTTTATAAATGAAGGCACTGTAGTAACAATCATTAGTTGTAATTATAGTTTAACTGATTTACACATTTTGTATCCAAGAAAGTAAGACATGTTTGACAATTTGCAAATTTAAGCTGTGAAACTCTAACTTGGCAAAGACTGCTTTTTGATATTAAATCTCTTTGAAGGCAATGGATTAGAGGTAGCTTTGCACATAGCTATTTCAATTTCCAAATCTTAAATTAAAAATTCTAGTGGTTGCAAAACTAATAGGATATTGTAGATACATAAATTACATAGGGAGGAAATCTTAGTTAATTTTTTAAGTTTATACAATAAATGGTCAAGTTTATTCTATAACATCCTTGAAATTGTAATGTAGCAGATAAGAAAGTATCATTTAGATAAGTTGTTTCCATACAAATACTGTATTAGATGTTTTAAAAGATTTACTGTAAGTATAATTAAGCATGCATAAGGTAGATTAAATCTTGGTTAGAGCGCCAATCATTAAAGATCTAACAAGGCAAAAAGAGGTAGGTGCTAAATAAATTAGCAAAATTATCAAGGGGAAAAAAGATGATATAGCAAAAGAGAAAATACTGTTGATAGGAATACAGAAAGTTGGGAACTTTGAAGATGCACAGTTTCATTTTTCAGATGAATAAAGTAGAACTCAGAAAGCTTTTCCAATGATGAGCCCCATGTTAGTGGTAGGGGAAGCTAACACTTGCTCTTTCTGCTCTGTCATGCTGCCTCCCAGTGACCAATGATTATTTTGTTATATAAAGGGCATATTGCAGCTGGCAAGCTCTTTCTCAAAACAAGTGAACAAACAAAAAATCTACTCCACCTCTGGCCTCCCTTAGCTCCTAGAACATTCTGTTCGTGGGTACTTCTTTCTTTCTATACTCACTTCTTTCTGTGTCTCATTGACTTTTTATTTGCTGGTTCTAAGTTTATTGCTACTTTCATGGATTTGTTTTTCACTTCTACAGACTCAACTTTGTTACATGTAAATGAGAGAACTGGAATAGCCTCTTTTAAGTTTTAAAGGCAGAATCAAAGATAATACAAAAGCATGGGTGTTATAAAAATTTTTGTTTAAAAAGTAGCATTGTCAGAACATTTTACTAAGGATAATATACACATTGCAGTTAAGCATTTGAAAAGATATTTAACATCATATGTCATTAAAGAATAGCAAATTGAAACAATGAGATATCACTATAAACATTCTAAACTCAGCACAATTCAAAACACTGACAATGGCAAATACTGGTCAAGATGTGGAACACTAAGAATTTTCATTCACTGCTGGTAATAATGCAAAATGGCACAATCATGTTTGAAGACAGTTTGGGAGTTGCTCATGAAACTAAAGTTCTTACCATATGGCCCAGCACTTATACTCCTTGGTATAATCCCAAGTATGAACCCTAGTGCAAGCTGTAGACTTTCAGTAATAATAATGCATTAATTAAGTTCATTGAGTGTAAAAAATGTTCTTTGCAGTGCAGGATGTGAACAGTGGGGAAGGTTGTTTGTGGGTACTTGGAAAAGAATTTTTTTCAGTTTTGCTGTGAACTTAAAACTGCTTTAACAATGTTTATTAATTTAAAAAATTTAAAAACATAGCATTGTGTTTTAATTATTTTTTTAAATTTTCCTTTTTTTTGGTACGGGGGATCAAACTCGGCACCTTGCACTTGCGAGGCAGGTGGCAGCACCACTGAGCTAAATCCCTGGCCCTCAGTATTGTGTTTTAAAAGACAAAAACATGTAGAATAAAATGATATGATTTTTAAGGCATGTGAACTGTGAAATTTGTCTCCACTGAGGCTCAGTTCTTTTCTTTTCTTTTTTTTTGTTATTTTTTTGTTATTTTATTTTTTAGATTGAGAATCTCTTTGCAAAATATTATAAAGGGGGCAGGTAAAATATTATAAACCAGGGGACTTGAGTTTCATTTAAGGGATGGTCTCCATTTAGGGAAATGCCTCTATATGTTTTTCTGAGTTTGGCAAGTGAAACCTTGAGAGTGAGGCCCAGAAGGCATCTGCAATACAATGAGAGAACTAAGCAATTAAGTCCCAAGAATAGAGATGCGGTGGGTGAAGGGCCAGGATAAAAGGCAGGGCAGGATGAGGTAGAGAAAAAAGCCAAGCAGCATAGATAGGAAACTGGATCCTGTTAAAAAAGAGAAAAATCCTCTAGAGGCACAAAAGCCAAGAACTTTAAATACCATGAATACCTAATTTACACTCTTTGGTTGTAGGTGTTTTGGCAGTGTAATAACCTACCATATGACATTGTCTGCATGGTTTGGGAACCACTGAGGAAAGATGCTTTTATAGAAAAGAGAAGAAGCAGATACAAAAAGTGAGATGTATGAGATCAAGATTTTAGGAGAAGAGCCACAGCTGACTACGAGGATGCACGACCACAGAGTAAAAGCAATGGAATTTCTCACCTATCCCAAAGACAAGATGAGATTCCAGTTGACAGATGAGATGACTGGATTCATAGGATGGTTGTGCAGACATTGGAAGGTATGCAGTGCAGTGCTTGACACATGACAATAAAAACTTAGTAAGCACTCAATGGTTTCATATAGCCCTGCGCCGCACTGGAACTGAGACAACCTTGACTTTGAGGATTATCTCTGAGTGAGATAATAGGAAAGATCTGATGGAAGAAAATCCTTACCTGACACCTAACACAGCATGATACCTGAGAGTGTGAAAATGCCATTTACCCAGTGAGGGGACAGTGCCTGCTAGAAGAAAAGCTTTAACTCAAGCAGTATGGCCGTGAGAATAGAGGTAAGACATGTTATTTCTTTCAGACTTGTAGAAGTATTGATCATATAAGCTTAGAAAATATCATATATTGTGAGAATTCTTAATGATAAGATTAAGTTAAATATAAGAAAAGCTGTCTTTGATAATTCAGAAGAAACTTCAGGATCTTGGAATGGCTCAGGCTCACCAGTACAGGCAAAAATTGTTGTTCAATAGAACTTCAAAAGAATCTTATTATTAAAGTGTTCTGGGTGTTTTATGCTTCTGGATTAATAAGAGATTACTTTAAATCTCAAAATACAAATATTCTTTGTTTTTTTTTGGTACTAATCCTGTGAGGCTATAATGATATATGAAATATCATGAGGACTTAAATATTTGGCTATTTTGAATTTTGGTAATGTTAGAATAACCGGATCTGTCATTTATTTTTGGAAGTTTATCTCAAGTCTTAGAGATATATTGTTTAATGATGAAAAGCTAAATTTTGATTTTCTAACCTGGTTTTCCCAACATTGCCCTTTTGTAATGATAGGAGAGGTTAGGCAATTCCTGGTCATCTCTTGGTCATTTGCCTAATCCTCCCACTGAGATAGGTAAACAAAATGGTGATAATCCAATGAGTTCTGCAGTGTTCCCTGGAAAAAGCATGGGCTTTGCAGTCCTACAGAACTGAGGTTGGATATCATTTCCTAGATCTGTGACCTTGGAGAATTTAATGTTTCTGAGACTCAGTTTCTTTATCTGTAAAAGACAGATAATATTTGCCAATTGAAGAAACTGCTAATGAGTACCAATATTCACATTCTCCTTTTCTTCCTGGGCACAGTTAAACTATGTTTTTCAGCCTACCTTCTAGATTGGTGTCTCCATGGCTGAATTCTGGCCATGGGAATTCAGTGAAAATAATTACACCACTTCCTTGCTTGGCTCACAGAAATCTTCCACATGTTATTTTGCTTCTCTGCCTGCTGGCTGATGGGAGAAGACTCTAGAAACCTATGAGAGAGAAGAGCTGTAGACAGAAGAAGCCTGAATCAGAACCTGTCATCAGTCCTTGGTACTATATCAGATGTAAGGAAGTAGTATTGAGCCATTGAAACTTGGGGGGATGCTGTTCAGCTCTTAGCCTGATTTGACTAATGTTCCTTATAGGATTATTAAGAATATCACAAGAGGAATAGTTTGTTAAGTAAATGGCAGTTACCATCACTGTCATTTTTCACATATATAAACCTGTAAGGATTCAGGCATTATAGGTGCTAGAGATTCCCAAAGTGACCAGACTCCACAAGATTTGAACTAGCAGGATGGGCTTTTTGCTATTTTAATTAGATCCATTGTTACCTTCCCAGATTTCTTGGTGGTGTTGATAGTTAGTTAATTTACTGAAAGATTTTGAGGTTACACATTTAATCTCTTTTCTGTCTAATTTTACCCTTTATCATTGTAGCATATGATATTCCTAATTTAAGTTTTAAAACTTACACCTGTAATTGCATACCATTTTATACCTATGAAAAATTAGGCTACTGCTGGTAGCCTGGTTGGTAAAATAGAATTTTAATGCTAGCCACATGGATAATTTTAGCATAAAAATTAGCAGTCACATTTAAAAATTTAAAAATACCAGATAAAATGAATTTTAATATCCTTTAACTTAATATATGTAAAATATTGTCATTTCAAAATGTAATTAAAATATTATTTTTCCTTTTTTGTGTATGTGCTTATTCTCTGAAATTAATGTGGTCATCCTGACCACACATCTCCATTGGACTAACCTAATTTCATTTATATAGTACTTATCATATTAAACATTTATATAGTACTTATCATATTAAACAGCTTAGGGAAAGGCAAATCAAACAAGTATTAATACTTTAGCCAAAAAAAGAAACTTCACAATCATGTGCACTGATATTGAGTTAGTCACATTTTCTTTGTTTATGGGGAATGGCATTATTTTTGTTGTTGTTCTGAACCATAGACATGAGAGGGCAAATGTCCCCTCCAAGAGGTGAGCACTATGCATATGAAGCATCATTTTTCTGAAGACACTAGTCCTGAAGCTTCTTTGCAGCTCCACTGTCTGTGGTACTTTATATGTAGAAGGCTCTTACCGAAAGTACTCAATGGAGATGATCAATGTTCACACAGTTATGTGCTCAACATTCATACATGTATAGTAAAAATATTTGTAACTCTTATAGAAAAACTAACATTTTGAGTACATTTCCTGAGGGGTACCAGTGAGCCTGAATTTCAGTGACCTCCAAAGTCTAAGAAAGCAGTAAAATATTCATTTTTTTAAGGAAGAACTAATGGTGTTCACAATTTTCAAGGGAAATTTCTTTGTTAGGATATAGATTCTTAGATATCTATTTTTGAATTTTTATTTTTGTTAGTGGACATTTTCAGTCTTTTTAAGACCCCTTCCCCTCCTCTCCCTCCAAGAAATCTATTATTGTGTATTATAACACACATCTATCTTGTTTCAATGAAAGCACAGAAACCAGTCACTTCCCAGTATACAAAAATGAAAAGCAGAATTGAATTCAAAGACATTGGATTTACCAATGTAAACAACCTTTGTATGGCCTGGTTACTTTAAAGATGACAAGCAGTCATTCCCAGGAGAGAAATAATATGTTACAAGTTTGAAAGAAAATGAATTATTCAAGATGTCATGTCATGAAAAGGAAATAGTGTCTTTAACTTTCAAAACACAAAAGAGAATTTAGCACATTGTACTAGAGAAATTAGAGATATATTTGATGCTTGGAAAGTTAGTTTTAAGAAAAAATTACTATGTTTTTATCTACTATCACAGAAAGAGGACTGAATATATTTATCAAACTTGGGAAAATTCAGAGGGAAAGAAGCATACAAAAATCAGAGAATAGAAAAACTTATGGCTAAATGCAGATTGTTAAGTGATAACAAAGAAACAGGTCATATTTAATATAGCTGCATGTTAAAATTACTGATAGGTTGCTTCTTTTTACTGGGCTCATCTATCTTAGAGCCATTATTAAAAACTTCTTGGGACAGGGATTTAACTCGATGGTTCTGCCACATGCCTCGGAAGCACAAGGACTGGAGTTAGATCCCTGGTACCAAAAACAAAAAAACAAAAAAACCACTTCCCTCTCCTCCAAAACTATTGAAAAACTGAATGGTGTGTTCCATAGCTCACTATGAGTTTATTCTATCAATTCTATAGATATGATAGTACTGATTTAGTCCCTAGAGTCTGGATTAGATCCCATTTTTGAAAAGAATAGCCTGTGTTCTCCACTGACCAGAGGCCAGCTAACTCATCAGAGTAGAGGCCATTTGGATTTTTCTGTCTTTTCTCCTTTCTCCTTCTCCTTTTCTTCTTTTTCCTCTTCTTCATAGCCCTCTTCCTTCTTCTCTCTGCTCTCTTTTCCTCCTCTCCTTTTCTCTCTTCTTTTCAGTATTGAGGATTGAATCTAAAGCCAACCTTTTTTTATTCTTTTATTATTATTATTTTGAGAATCACTAAATTTCCTAAGTTGGCCTCTCGCCTTAATCTCTTTACAGACAAAGTAAGAAGAGTAATGAGAAACTTTTTGATTTATTAAGAGAAGGAATAGAGCTGTTCCTTAATTTTCACCATTGTTTGCCATGACTCTTCAAAGTTCTGTACTAGATTAATACATTTTTTTCATGGAGCATGAAGTATATAATCATGCATTTTTTAATTAAATTCTTTTATTGGTATATTGTAAGTATACAACACAATTACATTTCTCATCGGGAATTGTACCTTTACATAATGCATCTTGGTTCTTACTTTTTCCCCATTCCTAGCCCTCCCTTCATGCCCTCCACCCTTCCCTATTTACAAAGACTTTATTTCCA
>NW_004624819.1:5512409-5543477 GCF_000247695.1 Heterocephalus glaber | reverse complement strand
GAGGGATGGTGGCTGAGAAGCCCCTTCCTCTGGACCAGGAGCAGTGGGATGGTGGCTCAGAAGCCCCTACCTCTGGGCCGGGAGTGGTGGGAGGGATGGTGGCCCTGAAGCCCCTTCCTCTGGACCAGGAGCAGTGGGACAGGGCCTCAGAAGCCCCTATCTCTGGGCCGGGAGCAGCGGGACTCAGTACCTTGGTCTGGTGGTCTGTTGTCCTCTGTGTCTTTGTAGTGTGGAACCAGGTGGCTGCCTGTCTACAGCGGGGTGATTCGGCGTATTCTGCGCGACTGGGGACCTCGGTAGGGCGTGGGCAGAACTTCCTGTCTGCAGCGGGGTGATTTGGCGTCTTCCGCGCGACTCAGGACCTCGGTAGGGCATGCACAGACCTGCCTGTCTGCACTGGGCTGATTCGGCGTGCTCTGTGTGACAATAATCATGCTTTTTGCTACTAACTGCAGATATCTAAAATTACACATTTTTTGCCTATTGTGTTATAATTTGAAAAAGAATGGTTTCATTACATAATATTGTCTACAGATTCCCTGTACTATTCTAGTTTCTTACGACATATTATCATTACTAAAGTTTTATAGCACTAAATATTGATGATTACTAATTTAATCACAACATTCACCTAAATTCCCATTTTAACAAAGCAAAAGAAACTGACTACATTTAAATACAAAAACTGTGCTACCGGAAATAATTGTTTTCTCTAATTCCTCAATTTATTGAAAAAATAAAATTGGCTCTTTAAAGAAGTCACTTGAGCATGAAATATGGAAAGGCATATACATGGTATTAAAATTTAGATAATGCACTAAATTTTTGGTTATTCTTTTTTGCTTTTTAAAATTTTATGTGAAAATAAAATAAAATTTTATAACAAAATAATAAGAGTAATTAATACACTATGCACTAAATTTTAAGGTAATTTTATCACTTCATTTTCCACAAAACATTTCAATATTGACTAGTCCATGTATGGAAAATGATAATTAATTCTGCTGATCAGAAGCTTCTTCAAATTGTTTAATGACTTGAGAGACCTTAAACTAGCAGTTTTTAACAGTAGTTCCCACTTTAAATATGGTTCTTCACATGATAGTAGATATGTTTTGAAGGCTTACTCCCCCTTTATGCTCGTGCTAGGTTATATTATTTTTCCCAATTACTGTATTCACTGTCTTCATCATAGGAAGATTATACTTCCCAACTCCCAACTTTTAAAAAAATTTTTAAAAAAAGAGTGGGGTGGGGAGGGAGATTTAGGTGCCTATCTAACTCAGTTCTGGTCTTCTAACCTCCACCTCCAACTTCTTGGAACCAGTACACTCAGACTTTTTTGTCCTTGAGCATTTGAACTAAGAGGAAGACTACTGTGTTCAGTATGGTGAACCAGAATTGGAAGGACTTGTAGAGCAAGAGTTGGAGTCGACTGCACGAGCTACAGTTATGAAGTCAGAAGGTATAAGCAAGCACAGTAAGCTGGTTTATAGGGCACAAACCAGTCAGCATTTATTGAGGCCTTACTTTGGGCCAAATATTGCTCCAACCACATCCCATGTATACCCCTAATCTTCACATCCTGGCTATGAACAGGCCATATTGAGGAAACCACAGTAAACATTGAAAAGATTGCAATGCTTTGTGACTACTCCTCCAGGGCAAACATAAACGCAAGAGAATTTCAGATAATACCAATGATGCTATAACATCACTACTTTTATGACTATTTTGATGCTGTTTGTTCACAAACGTTTTGCAGTGCTGATGTTCTCAAAATATTGTCTTGATGCTTTGTTGGTTCACTGAGCATATCTTTAGTGTGTCTGTAGAGTTACTCATTACTACTCATGAAGTAGGTACCATTATTCACTTTAAAAATAAAGAAATGGAATCTTCAAGAGTTTAAATGGTTTGTGTAGGTTATAAAGACAGTCAGGGTTAGAATTGGATTCAAACTCTGATCTATTAGATCTATTATCATAGATAGCAAAATTGGTGTAGCACTTAGTCACAGCAGTGAAGAAGAGATAAAAAGCCCTGAAAGACAGCAAGAAGGACTGCTGCTCCTCATTTTATAGTTTTCAGCTTCCATGGAGCCTGGATATAATGCCCTTATATGTACACTATAGTGGAGGTAAGGAGAAGGAGTCAGCTCTCTGCCTTCAGTGTTACTGTCTGTTGGAAGCACTCTAAAGCAAACCTACTTGTTTATTAGTATTTTATTAGGCCTTAATAAAATGACTTGTCACTTTTTGCAAAACCATTCTTCCTCATTAGGCTACATACATGAGTCCAGGCAGCTAAGCTGTGGAGGACTGAATGGCACCTATGCAGAATGTGCAAAAATGTGGCAACTAAGACTTTGCAGCTTGGTCAAGTTTATTGTGCCTAGTTCTTATCCTGTTTAAAATAAGTCTTATCTTCTGTAGTTCCTCAGTCCCTGAAGCAAAAAACTACTCTGGTGTAGTGACTCAGTTTCCCAGATGTCTGTCCATTTCTGAACCCAACTAATAGTGTTGAATTAATTCTTCAGTCATATTGGTCTCAATCTCATCACTTCCTAGCTGTGGGACACTGGGTAAATTACTAAAACCTAGTTCATAGGACTGTTGGGAAGTCAGAGAATACAATATGTAAATTCCTAGCACAGGGTGAGTGATGAAGGAATGCTGGTTTCTTTGTTGTTTATTATTCACATATATTCATTAGTGTGTTTATAAACAAATTTTCCTTGAATAATTTTGAGGCCCACAACTCCCAACTCAATAGTTTTTGAAAGCCGAGAATTTCAGTTTATCAAGATGAATTAAGCTTTTAAGGTAATTTTAGTTTCTCCTTTCAAAGGGAATTGGGATAATGGAAAGATCTTCCAAGTCAGGTCTCCTCGGTGGCCTCTTTTTACCACTCACACTGGTGAACATTGTTTAGCTTCATAGTGGTGGCATGGTGGAAAGGACCATGAATTTCTTAATCTGATTATAGCAGTGTTATTCTGGTTAGGAATTTCCCTTAAGGAGTAAAATGGAACTTGAGGCTGTAAGACCTGATGTTTTACCAAATCCCTCCCCTCTACACTTTATGAGCTTTTGGTAATTGGTGGTAGAGCAGGGAACTTCTGCTGTAATTACACAACAGGGGCCACAGTTTCTAAGTTGTCTGTTATCTGTGGTTACAGCCTATCAAAGGTTAGGAATCATGCAGCCTTCTTGCTTAGAGTTTAAACCAGGAGGTCTCAGAGTTCTGCAGGTGGCAGAACCACTTGGAAGACTTATTAAGACAGACTTTGCTGATCCCCCATTCTTAAATTTCTGATTGATTGGCTCTTTGTGAGGGTCTAAAATTTTGCTTTTTAAACTAGTTTCCAGGATATGATGTTGCTGGTCCAGACACCTAGAAATAGTCTTCTCATTTTTACTAAGAAATATTTTAATATTTAGATTGTGTTTTCTCTTTATAGGGAATTTACTACTCAAGAATCTTTAAACAAATCAGTATCATATAAAATAGGAGTGTATTTGACAGCCAGACACAGCTGAATAAAAGCCATTGATAGGAACTTGTTATACTGAATTTCCTATCAGACCAAAGCCCATGGCAATGGTATTTATTTGTATGTGACTGCTTTTTGTTTTTTAAAATTATAGTCATTAAATGAAAGTATAATGAATAAAATACCAAGATAGGTATATCTAACAATATAAAAATGTTTTCAAGAAGTGTGATTTTTACTTTGGGGAACATGGTTTTATAGAAATAAAAATAAGTTGTGTTCTGATTTGAGAGGCCTAAAATACTGGTAAAATTTATATTCTTTGTTGAATACTGGTGAATGAGACTTTCAAACATATTTACTCCAAAGGGGTCTATGGTATGTGTTCAAGAGGTGTATCAAGTGAAAGCCTGCATGTATGAATTATTTATTATGGGTCAGATATTATGCTAGATTATTTCCATATATCAGCTTTTTCTTTTTGTGGTACTGGAGATTGAATACAGGGCCTCTACAGTGGGCTACATTCCGGGCTTGTTTTTTGCTTTTTATTTTGAGATGTCTAACTAATTTGCTAAGTTACTGAGACCAGGCTCAAACTTGTGATCCTCTTGCCTCAGACTCCCAGAGTGTAGTAGATTTTTATTTTATTTTTTCCTTAAATTCTTTTATTGGTATATTTTACATATACAATACATTTACATTTATCATTGGGAACTTGTACTTTTACATGATATATCTTGGTTCTTATTTTTTCCCCATTCCCCTGCCCTCCCTTCACCCCTTCCACCCTTCCCTATTTACAGAGACTTTGTTTCCATTTTTTCCTTTTCTCATATTTTTTTCCTTTCCTTTCTTTCCTTTCCCCTTCCCCTCCCACTTCCCCTACCACTTAGGACCTTTTTCCTATTTCACGTTGTCAATTACTCACTTTCATCCTTATTTAAACTTTCTGTTTCTCACACCAGAGAAACTATTCGGTATTTACACATGTGTGTCCTATTTATTTCACTTGAGTATGGCCTCAATATGCATCCGTTTAGATATAAATGTCTCTAGTTTGTCATTCTTTATGGCTGAGTAGTACTCCATTTTATAAGAAAAAACACAGAACTTCTTTATCCAGTCTCAAGCTGATGGGCACTTACGCTGTTTCCAAGCTTTAGCTATTACAAACTGTGCTGCTATAAACATGAGTGCACATGTATTGCTGTGGTATGATTCTTTTAATTCTTTTGGGAAGATACTCAGCAGAGGAATAGCTGGGTCAAATGGGACCTCTAGTCCTAGTTCTTTGAGGTATCTCTATATGGATTTCCACAGTGGTTGGACCAGTCTGCACTCCCACCAAAAATGGAGAAGGGTTCCTTTCTCCCCACAACCCCGCAGCAGTAGATTTTTAAATCCTGACATAGCCACATGAGATAGAGCCTCCTTTTAAGATGAGTAGACTGAAGCCTAGCAAGGTTAAGTGGTGTGCATTGGTTACAAGCCTAAGTAGGAGAAGAGTGAAAGTCTCACTCTCAAATGTAAGCTTTTAATCAGTATGCCACACAGATTTAAATGTTGCTCAAAATTGAGAAGTTGCAGATGCTAGCTATCCACACTGTACCTTTTAACAATCTTTCTTCCTTCAGAGAACTCTCCTGTAGTACACAGCTTCTTTTTGGTTTCTAGTCATCGCTCTTTATTTCATGTTTTCATCTATGTGATGTTTAATTTGCATATTGTGCTTTTCATCTCTGTTCTAATAAAGGCCCTTTTTCCTACTGGAAACACTTTAGGCAGTATCAAGCAGGAATTTAAAAATACTTTTATTAACACGTATTAATTTACTGGTTTTCAATGTGGTATTTTCATACATGCATATAAAGCCAATTTGATCATATATCCATCCCCATTACCTTACCTCACACTTCTTTCTTCCCATTCCTATTCCCTTCATCTATAGGAAATTTAGCCAGGTGTGGGTGCATGCCTGAAATCCCAGTACTAGGGTGGCTGAGGCAGGAGGGTTGTCTCAAGTTCAAGGCCAGTTTGGACTATCTAGTGATTTCAAGGCCTGTCTGAACTACAGAGTGAGACCCTATCTAAAAAAAAATAGTAGGGGATTTTTTTTTCAAATCATACTATTCCTGAGGTTAAGTTCAAAAGCTGAGCGGCTTGTAATTAGGATTCTTGGATACTGGGAGAGAGAGAGTGGAATTCTTGAGTCCATTCCATTCCCTTTACCTCTGCCCTTGATGAGCTATATGAACTTGGCCAAGTTACTCATCTTATTTTTATCTCAAATTTTTCATCTGTCTTTTTTTTCTTTTGTTTTTTTTGCTACTGGGGATCGAACTTGGGTCCTTGTACTTGTGAGGCAGGTGGCAGAACTACTGAGCTAAATCCCCGGCCCTCTTCTGTCTTTTGTTTTGTGCATGCTTAGCCTTCCAGTTTTGTAGCATGATCTTCTCTTTGAGCACAATATTTAAAAAGCAAAGAGACCAGTACTTTCAATTATTAGACTTATTTTCAAAAACAAAGAAACTGTTGAGAACTAGAATTGCTTTTCAAATGTCTTATGCATGCCTCTTATACTAGAGCCTAATTTGTCATGTTTATTTCATGTTGTAAGCAGGTAGCTTTTGGAAGAATTATTCTATTCTTGCTTTTACCTTTTATTCTTACTAAGCATTCTGTAAACACTGCTCATGAAATGCTTGATCTGACCCAAGTGCTTCTTTTCCTTCCCAAAGCAAAAGCTTATTAACACTTCAAAAGGTTTCAAACCATAAGATTCCCATTACTCCAAATACTCTCTCCATTTCATAGAGTTCCCTCTCCATTAAATGCTTGGTAAAGAGCATGTTCAATCTGTATCATCAGAAAAGTATAATACAGAAAATGCAAAGCAATATATGTTTATTTCCAGAGTATCAAAAACAAGGAAAGTCACATTAGGTATTATTTCAATATTTATTTGTTTATTCAGTTATCAATTTATGTCCTCTTGAATTCAACATTTACTGAGGATCCACTATGTGTGAGACACCGATGCTCCTAAGACTCAGACCATCTTTAATAACACTTGAATATCTAAGGATTTTACTTTGGTTCCCTGAAAAGCACACAGACATTTTCATCAGTGTAAAAATGAAAAAAATCATCAAAGCAAGTTAACACAGTGTTCCACAGCCAGTTCTTTACCTCTGAGTGTACCAAGGCAACAAGAGCCTCTTACCTTTATAACAGGATTTGAGGCATTTCCATCTATTAAGCATTTGCAGCAGGTGCTGTTTCAAATGTAGAATGGGTACTACCTCATTTAATTCTCAGAGTCCATCATGAGTATGCCAGTTTTATGTAAAAGCCATTTCAGTGAAAAGAATCACGCCACGAAAATGTCCAAATTAAAAGTCCTTTATAGCTGGTGACCAAGGATGAGCTCGCGCTCTCATGCTTCCTTCAAGCAGTGAAGCCCAGTTTTTACAGGGAAAAACCACACAATAGAATGTCATGATCTCATCTTTGAGCAAGCACAGGGGTACAGAAGCAAATTGCAAGTTAGATTAAAATTTAGTATTTGGGATCCAGCAGGAAATTCCTATCTTTATGGTTAGGGCTGCAGTATAACATGTCCTGTCCTTTGTTCTTAACCACAAGGTAAGCTAGGTGCTGGTTAACTTGTCACTTTGAACAAGCAGTCCAGGGAGGAAAAGGGGTAAAGTTCAGGCGCAGGCTATTGGGGGGTTTCTGGTTAACTCGCTTACCTCATTATACACTTGTGGAAACTAGGGCACGAAGAACTAAGTCACTTGTGCAAAGTCACACGCAACACAGTCAAGATTCAAATCTACTTTGTTGACTCCAAAGTTTATGTCAGTAACTGCAACACTCCTACAGCTGTTTACCTGAGAATGGTTTCATACTTTTGACTTTACAATCTGAAGCTGAATACCTCTGAGTTTTATTGTAGATGTGGACACGGAAGCATGAATGGTAATAATGGTGATGAAAATACCAATGTTAATAATTATAGTGGTTAATATTAATATAAATGGTAGGGATAGTTAGAATGATTGGATTAGCTAATATTATAATAATAGCTAATATTAACAGTATCAGTGAGCAAGTCATCTGTTAATAATAAAATAGCTAATATCAATAGCCTCTACTATATGCTAGGCAATGTTCTGTGCATCAAACATGGATTCACTATATAGTCTAAAAGCAAACTTTAAGAAAAGCCAGATGGAATCTTCGTGAGAGGCATCCTGAGGAGGTGGAAGGCTTATGCTGTATTTTATCTGTTAAAGAAACGCTGGTGCTATTAAGCATCCAGATACTTGTGAATTTGGGGAAAGAAAAAGGTAATATTTTAATTTTTTTTGTCATATTTAAATTCCATAGGGTTTGCTTCAGTATTAACTAAATCCCACCCTACATGGCAGTGAGACAAAATTGTTATCATATTTGATTTCTTTTTATCAATAAAATATAAAAAACTAGGATGGGAAAGTACAGTATATTTATCATGAATTGATTTACCTTTCATACTATATTTGTTCTCATGGCTTAGTTTTTTTCAATATCTCCACAATCACCCTCTTTGACAATTTATTTGTGCCTTGGCTACTATAAGTTGTCGTCTTTGTATTCTGGTGTTAGAAAAATTGTCACATTTGTGTTCTGATACCCTTTGGAGCTAACTCTTGGTTTGCAACACAGTTCTTTGTTTTCCAATCTGCATAATATTGTTTGCTCAATATTATCTCTTGCTATGCTTTTTAATTCCTTCTCTGTATTGGAATTATCCAGTGGGTTAGAATTGCTAAAGATTCTAGTTTAGTTCAGTTGGTACTTTTGAAAAGACTCCCCAGGACATTCAAATTTTTAGTGGGGGTTGAGAGCTGTGTTTACCCAGGCATGTTTTCTTCTTTTTCTGTCCAGCATTTATCAGCTTTTCATCTCTGAATTCCACTTTCCTCCCTTAGCACCTTTAGCAGGATGGCAACCAAGTAGAATTTCCTGAGCCTTGTCCTTTGAATTAAGTTTAGGAAGCTCAGGCCATGCACACAAAACATAATTAGAGGAGTGACTTAAGCTGTTTAGCAAATAATCCCATAAGCTTGAGGCAAGCAGGGGAGCCTCTGTGGTTTTAAGCTTAATTTGGTTCAAATTGACTTAGTAATTAAAGTTGATTAGACAGCAATTTGTATAGGTACTTTTATCTTAGGAAACCAAGCTCATAACTGATCATTACACACACACACACACACACACACACACACACACACATGGATTTAGTGCATGTGTCATTGCCTTAGCAGCAAGTGTTGTGTAATTCTGTGATTGAATTTTGACCAGTTTTAATGTGGCCTTATTGGTACTTGTAGAAGAATTATTTTATTACGTTCCCTTATAACTTTGTTGATCAGTTTTATAATTCTATTATATAATGAAGCAGAGCATAGTCATTATTCAGAATTATTTCTATATGTTCCTTATAATACTTATTTTTCTGTATAAAAGAAATTATTTAAAGAATGAGGAAGTGAGTAGGTCAGATAATTGCTATTATTTTTTATTTCTTCTTTTTTTTACTGAAATTATCAGTATAATGTAGCTTTTCTTGGTTATACTTTCTTTTGAATATTTTTATTTTGTAGAGGAATTCTACTACTCACTTTTTAGAATCGATAATTATTTCTACAGCAGTTACATAATTATCAAGTGATTAAATAGTTAAGAATTAAATTATCACTTTGAATATTGATATTCTTAGGCTTTATATTAATAATTTATATTGTGTTAGAAATTATTGACACAAAAATAATTTATGGAAGGCTTTCTTCATATGGAACAAAAACTCTAGAGAGTCTTCCAGATCTTCCCAGTCTCCTCTTTCAATAAACATGGTCTGAACCATGTTGGTTAGCTTTTCAATTTTTATTTTTTGATATTCTTTTATCATACAGGATAATACACAGACATTTCAGGTAGATACAAAGAAAAAAATAAAAATCACTCAAAATCCAATCTTGGGTGTTTCTTTCTTAATGGACATGAAGAATGGGCATTAGTTCCTGAGTGGGTAGCTTATTTCACATTTATTATTTTGAAAGTCACAATCTTCCTTTTTGTGTATCATTTCTGTTCCAGTTGTGATATTTTGTTCCTCACTGAGAACAGTGACTCAATTTTTCTTAAAATACCTTGAATGCTCTGAAAGATTTGAACTTAGCGTACATGTATGTTCTATGTGAAATGAAGCAAAATCATATACTCTTTACTCATAATGCTGGCATTCTGTGTTCTGGACAGATTTGAACATCTTTTGGATGAGTTTCTCTAAACCTCATTTAAACTTATGTGAATAGGACAGCTCAACAGCTGAGGAAAGAGACACCCAGTATTCTGACAGTTGTTTGTGACACTGCATCACTTCTTCCCCCAAAGGTTTCAAAATTCATTTCCTTTAAGATGATTTTCTTGACTGATGTCCTCATCTAATCTTCTATATTCATCTTTGCAAACCCATTTTGGAGACCCAGAGCCAGGAAGCATGATCTTTGTAATTTTTGATTATATGGCATGGCACTCTAAAATTCAGTTGACTTCATATTGATTTGCTCTTGTAGGTGACTGAGTTGTTCTCCCCTTTCATTTGTTTCCTCTGAATGGCATGAAAGCTCATTTTAGGGTCTCGGAAGGAAAGGGGCAAGTCAAGCCTTCCATTTCTTTAATATATTTTCTTGCTCCCCTTCCCTGATTCTCCAGGACCTCTTATGGGTTTGTTTATGATTTTTATTTATTAAAGTTGAAGTTTTTATTTATTAAAGTATGGCAAAGACAAGATTTAGAAAAGATTCACTCTGCTGGAAATATTTTTCTACAAAATATATTAAATATGAAATGCTCCATATATCCTAAAAAACCTGCTAATCACTCTGTAACTTTAGAGTTGAGATTCTTTAAGATTTATATTCTGCTATATTTAATCATTTGTAAAACTTATATTTGGTTTACATTTAAATCTGTCTATTCTTTTTCATAATGGCCCATGCTTGCTGTAATATTACTGTTCCTTTCATTATCTTAAACACCTTTGGTGTGAATTCCCATAGAGAGAGTTCTATTATTTGTGGATCCTTCAGGATTGCCTTTCCCATTTGACTTGCAGCACTTATCTTTTGGTGCACTGGTGAAGGTATCTCCTTATTGAGGCTTTATGGTTGCCAGCTAAGTGTACCACAGAGCCTGTCCTAGGCCACTTCCATTGATTCCTCCTCCTGAGGTTTCCAAGGGTGAGTTGTGAGAACTTAGGCTCCATATCTGCAGGCAGTGGAGACCAGGAGCCCTGATTACTTACAAGACTGATTTGATCCAGGCCTGAGACACAGTGCTCACATCTGTGTTATGTTTTTTTGCATGGGTTGGGTGGGGGTGTTCTCCCCACCAGACCTTTCCTAGCTTCCAGGTCAGTGACCGGTGTAGCCTGTGCACTACTTGTGGCATCTTTACTTTTGCCCCTTGGATATATTTATTCCAGTTACCTCTGTAAAGTTTGGACTGTACTCCCAAGCATTACTGTTGATTCTCTTCATTTATGGCATTTGAAGATTTTCTTATTTGCTTCAAGCTCAGTGATGTACTTTTCCTATTGTGTTACCTAGCATTATTATGTGTTTGCAAAGAGAGGAAAGATTTATGTTTCAGCTTAGCCTACCATGTGAATATGAAATCTTAATTATAGATCAAAATAAATCTCATTCACTTTGGCAGATGTTCTTTCCACTATCCATTCTTTTCTTGTATCTTGCTAATATTTTTCATAGTGACTATGCTGAACTAAATAATAATTTTCTCACCTTCCCTTGCAACTAGAAATGGTGAAATAATGCTGGTCAATATGACTAATAACAACCATAAGGTTATATTGATCCATCTGGAACTCGGATTTTTCACTTTTCCCAATCTTGACCCTGACTTAATGTTTGGAAGGACAGAAACCATTTTGTGGCTGGAAGCGGCATCCATGGAGACAGAGACCAATGTGCTAAGGATAGTGGAACAAAAAAGCTGGAAAGAACCTGGAGAACTGGTGATATTGAGAAATAATATCAAAGGAAATATACTCCTGTATGTGGACACAAATTCTGATTTGTGTAAGCCATGGTCAATGGGCTTTTCTTGTTGGTATTTGTGGATAAGCACACTCCTAATTGATATATCTCTGTCATAGTTGGAATGTTGGTATTAGGTATTAAAAACAAAAGTGGGAAGACTCTCCTATGGATGACTTCCAATTTGTATTAGGTTATAGAAATAGTAATTGATTATTGACATATTTAACAAGAATTAAAAAAAATTTATAGACAAACCAACACAAATCCAGCCTAGTAATACTGGCACTGTGATTTTAGTTTAAAATGCTGGCATAGGTTTATTTAATATGACCAATTAAATAAAAACTCTACTATTTAAATTTGATGGCTTTATGACAAAGTGTCAAGGCAAACTTTTGTAATAAAGTCTGTTGACATGTTACTTCAAAGAAGAGAACTGTACTTGACTTCTGATTTATTAAATATTTTAAACTTCAAATTTTGTATTACTTGTGCATCTGGTTAATATATAGTGCGACATAGCATTTTATAACACACTGTATGTAAAACATAGTAAATATGACCAGAGTGGAGAATTTAATAAATTAATAGGGAAGGAATTCTAAGTAACTTATTCAATGGCTCAGTTTAAAAAAATCCTTATGTAAATAGAGTGGGGAATGGAACAATACATACATAATTTTTATGGAGAAATGTAAATTTCATTTACAACTTCCAGAGTGTGTTTGTGTTTTCCTTCATGTATATTCCTCCTTTTGAATTGTGCAGTGACAAGACAGTACATAAGATGGCAGTAGGAGATTACAAATATTCTCTCTCAGAATGATATCCTACACTCCAATGAATTGGCCCATGAAGTATAATAAACACAATTATATAATAGCTAGCTTGGACTACTAGATTTATTGATATTATTTTCACTGACGGCACACTTCCTTTTTAATTTAAAGAAGAAAGCCACTAATTTTGAGTTCACATACATTTTTAAAAGGAATCATACAAAATGTTATATTTTGGATCATTTTTCTCTGCTAAACTCTTTAAAATAAAATTTTACATATTTTCCTAGAGTCGTGACTTAAGATAATAAGCCAAGGTTTTTAAAATATTGTCTTAAAATGAAGTACACTGCTTACTGTATACTTTATAAAAAAGTCTATTTCCAAAAGTTAACTAATTCATTATTGTTTTTCCTATCGATTATTGGATTGGACTTTTCAAAGATTATGTAATTATTTTATTTAATTTTTTTGTGTTCAAGATCTAACCTAGAGCTGTGTGCATTGTTATTATTTTAAATCTTAAAAATTAGAGATGAACTAGATTTTCCAGGATGTTAATTATAGGTACAAGAGATTGATAATAAGCTTTATGTCCTCTACTGCTTCTAAAAATGAATGTATTGTTTTGTGTCTCTCACTATCAGAAGTCCAGAAATAAAGAAGAGGCATAAATAAAGACTATATAAGGATGACAAGTGAAAAACCTGGAGAAAAAATTTTAATATTAAACTTATACTGATTTGTTTCTGAAATGATTTCTGCATTCCTTTGCATCAGTTCAAAAGCACCAAGGGACCATCTGAATGTGGACAATTCTGTATATTTGTCAACTAAATCAGAAAAGAAAACATCAGATTTTTCCAAATAGAATCTATGTACAGGAATCTCAATATAGATTTCTTCTTATCCTTACAGAACAGAAATCCTTAAACCATTGAATAGATTAGCACAGGAGAAACACTTCATAGATGACAAATATGATCTCGTTCAAGTATTACTTTTCTTATATAAAGGAAACTGCATTTCACTTCTCCCATTATCAGAATATTAAGTGGTATAACATTTTTTTCTAAATGCCTAAACACTGAGGATTTTGGATTTTTTTCCTATTGGGTTAAATTTTGTACTCTTAGGATAAAGGATATAGCATTGGTAAACAATTTTAAATTATGAAACAGTTTATTTCTACTCCCATTCAGTTATTTATTATTTCAAGTGTATATTAACATTTTAAAATCACCTTCCTAGTAATTTTTCTTTAACATTTACAATAAAATTTACTTTTAATTTAATAATATTATATTTACTCTTTACTTGATTTTTCTAAAGTTTTAGCAGTGAAACATGCTTCCATGGGAAGTTTCTAAATTTTTACTGTTAAAAAGAAACTCCATTCTTTATATTTGTAGTCTTACGTTCATAGTTTTTATATTCAGACCCTTGTTTGTTTTAGTTCTGTGTACCCACTATAACTATAAACCAGTTTTCACCCATTCAATGTCGATGAACAACACAATTCCACTTATGCTTCCTCAATAAACTTCCACGATGAATATCTCTCAGAACAGAGATTTGTTTGGGCATCTTCTATGGTTTATGTCTAGATGCCCCCTTACAGCCTCATGTGATTATAGGCAGGACCTTTGGCAAGTGATTGGAATATGGGCTTGACGTTTGGAGGTGGGGGCTGGTTGGACGAGAGGTCATGGGGGCATGGCCTGGAAGGCTTCATCTCCCTTCCTAGCTCCTTCCCTGGCTCTCTGCTTCCTGTCTGTCATGCTGTGAGCATATCTCCTCTTCCCTGCAGTTCTCCTTGGACTCTGGACTATAAATATGCGCCAAAATAAATCTCTCTAAGTTGTGGGTGTCAGGTATTGTGTTTCAGTGACAGAGAAAGTGACTAAGACAGCATCTTTTTATTTATCTGAGAAATGAAATTTATTTTTATATCAAAACGTGTACAAATGTTCCTAGCAGACTGTATTCATAATAGCCAAAAACTAGAAACAACACAGATGTCCTTTAACAAGCTGATTATTAAGCAACCTGACACAAACACATACTGTAGAGAACTATTTAGCAACGAAAAGGCAAGGAACATTGATACCTGTAACAATTTGGATGAATCTCAAGACTGTTGTGTTGAGTGAAAAAAAAAAAAGAGCCAATCTCAAAAGGTTAGAAGTTGTATGATTCCTTTCATAGAACTTTCTTGAATTAAAAGAACTGTAAGATGGAGAACAGCTCGCTAGTGCAGGGCTGGGTTTGGGGTGGGTGGGTGTGTCTAAATGGAGTGCACTAGGAAGTCTTGGGGTGGAACACCTCTGCTTGTTGACTATGGCTGCAGTTGCACAGGTCTTCACAGGTGGTCACAGAGTCCCGAACCTTACAGGTGCATTTGACTGTGTGGAAAACTGGCAAAACCTGAACAAGTTCTGTGGATTATCCCAGTGATTTTCCTGGTTTTTTTTATTACACTGTAGTGTAATTAGGCAGGATCACTGGGGGAATTGGGGTGAAGGATACATAGGGCCTTCCCATTTATCTTTACAATAAAATATAATTTTAAAGGGTTTAATTATAATTTCAAATTATTTAAATACATTTTTATCAGTACACATTTGCAGTACATGATGATTACACTCATCAAGGGGGAGTGGATACATGAACATAACATATTAATTATTTTTACTTCTCTTTCCCCTCTCTTCTCTCTCTCCTCCCTCTATCTCTAGATACCCTTCCTATTTGCAAAAGTTCTATCTACAAGTTTCCTATTATCTATCTTTTAATTTCCTCTTTAAATATTTCTACTTTGGATTTCTCAATTAAGAGAAGTTGTGCAATATTTAAGTTTATGTGTCTGATTTATTTCACTTAACATTGTGGCCTCAGGTGCATACTTTTTTGGGGGGGTACTTGGGATCAAACTCGAGACCTTGTGCTTGTGAGGCAGGTGGCGGAACCACTGAGCTAAATCCCCAGCCCTGGTGCATACATTTTAAAAAAATGACTCAAATCTGTCCTTCATTATGGCTAAGTAGTACTGCATTATGCGTAGATATCACATTTTCTTTATCCACTGATTTGTTGATGGACATATGGCTCACATCCAAGATTTAGTTATTATGAGTAGTCCTGCTATGGACATGGGTATGCATGTATCAGTATAATAGGATGTCTTTAATGGTTTCAGAAAACACTTAGAATGGAAATAGCTAGGTCAAATGGAATTTTTATTTGTAGTTTTTTTTATTTTAAAAATTTATTACAGTAAAAGACATATTGCCGTTAATCACCCTCAAAATATCCCCCTTTGCTTTAAACACATTCCCATCATTCTTGCCACTTTCTGAAGCAGTTCTGGAAGTCCTCTTTTGTAAATGTCTTTATTTGGCACTGTCATGGGTGCCTCAATGTCTTGAATTGATTCAAGACTTTTTTTTTCCATGAAGTTTATTGGTACATTTTAGGTATAAAATACAGTTACATTCATCATTGGGATCTTGTACTTTTACACGAGTATCTTGGTTCTTATTTTTTTCCCCTTCCCCTGCCCTCCCTTCACCCACTCCACCCTTCCCTGTTTGCAAAGACTTTGTTTCCATTTTTTTCCTTTCCTCATATTTTTTCTTTTCCCTTTTTTCCTTTCCCCTACCCCTCCAACTTCCCCTACTTCTTTAGACCTTTTCTTCCTATTACACAGTATCAATTATACATTTTCAAAATTATGATATCAAGATCTAGAAGACATTACCACAGATTTTACAGAATTTAAATGGATATAGAAAGCATATTACAAAAATCTTTTTTGAAATAAATTTGACAACTTCTAAGAAGTACCTTGGAAGACAAATTAATGAAACTGTCTCTGGAGGAAATATAAAATTTAAACAGCACCTATTAAAGAAAGTATATTAGTAGCTTGAAAACCTACCTGTATGACAACAACAGGCTCATATACATTTTAACTGATAAATTATATCAAACATTTAAAGCAGAAAAAAGAAGGAACACTTCTCCCCTCATTTTAGGAAATCAACATTGTGCTAATACTAACACTAAAATTTGTTTTTTGTTTTTTGGTACCAGGGATTGAACTTGGGTCCTTGTGCTTGCGAGGAAGGCAGCCAAACTACTGAGCTAAATCCCTGGCCCAATTTGTAGTTTTTTGAGTAGTCATTATAATGATTTTCATAGTGGTTATACTAGTTTACATTTCTAAAAACAGGGTAGAAGTCCTCCTTTTTCCCTAAAGCCTTGTCAGCCTTTGTTGTTTTTTTTGATTTCTTGATGATAGCCATTCTTTTGGGAGTAAAGTAGAATCTCAGTGTTGTTTTAATTTGCGTGTCTCTCATGGCAAAAGATGTTGAAGATTTTTTTTCTTGTATTTATTGTTCTTGTATACTTTTTCTTTTGTGAACTTTCTATTCATTTCAGTTGTACATGTTTTTGGATTAGGCCTTTTATTTTTGGGGGGTTGAATTTTTTTGAGTTCATTATATATTCTAGTTACTAGTCCTCTGGGCAGTAGCTGGAAAATTTTTTATATTCTGTAGGTTGTCTCTTTACTCTGTTGGTTGTTTACTTTGCTGTGCAGAAGCTTTTTAATGTGCTATAATCCAATTTGTTGATTATTGGTGACTGGTGTTTTTTCTTGTGCCATTGTGTTTCTCTTCACAAAGTAATTACCTATGTCTATGTCTTTAAGAATTTTACCTATTTTATCCTCCAGGAAATTGTTTCTATTTTAATATTTAGTTTTTTGATGAGAGATATGGGTCTAGATTCAGTTTTCTACATGTGTATACCAGTGTTCTACATGTGTATACCAGTTTTCCCAGCATCATTTGTTAAAGAGGTTATCTTTCCTTCGGTGTATGCTTTTGGCCCCCTTGTCAAAGATCAGATGGCTGAATGTGCTTGGGGTTATGCAGAAAATTTCTGCATCCTCTATTCTGTTCTGCTGATTAATATGTCTGTTTTTGTGCCAGTACCATGTTGTCTTCACCACTGTAGCCTTGTAATATAGGTTGAAATCTGGGATTGTGATGCCTTCTCTTTTATTCTTGTTGCCCAGGATTGCTTCTGCTATTCTTGGATACTTCTGGTTCCACATGAAGTTTAGGATTTTTTTTTCTAGTTCTTTGAGAAATGCTGTTTGTATTTTGTTTGGGGTTGCATTAAATCTATATATCAGCTTGACCCAGAGTCTGGCCATTTTGATGCTTGGTTCTGTCTATCCAGGAACAGGGAATATTTTTTACATTTTCTGATGTCCTCTTCAATGCACTTTTTCAGAGTACTAGAGTTTTCATTATTGAGGTCTTTCCTTTCCTGTGTTAGGTTAATTCCTAAGTAATTTTTATCGAGGCTATTATGAATTTTCTAATTTCTTTCTTGTTGGGTTCATTATGGTCTTGTTATGGTTCATTACAGGAACACTAACAATTTTTCTGTATAGATTTTGTATTGTGCTACTTTGCTGAATTTGTTTATTAGTTCTAGGAGTATTTTGATAGAATTCTTTGATCTTTTATGTAAAGGATCATGTTGTCTGTGAAAAAGATAGTTTATCTTCTTCCTTTTATGTCTTTCTCTTGCCTAGTTGCTTTTGCTAAAGTTTCAAGTACTCTATTGAACAGGAGTGGTGAAAGTGGACATCCTTGTCCTGATTTTAGAGGAAAAGTACTTAATTTTTTCCCATTTAATATGATGTTGGCAGTACTTTTGTCATAAATGGCTTTTATCAGATTGAGATATAATACTTTTATATCTATTTTCTTCAGGGTTTTTTAAAAATCATGAATGGATGTTGGATTTTGTCAAAGGCTTTTTCTACATCTATTGAGATGATCATGTGATTTTTGTCCTTCTGTTTATGTGATGTATTACATTCATTGACTTATATATGTTGAACCATCCTTGCATCCCTGGGGTGAAATCTACTTTATCATGACGTATGATCTTTATAACGATTTGTTGCATTATGTTTGCCAATGTGTTGTTGAGAATTTGTGCATCTATGTTCATTAAAGACATTGGCCTATAGTTTTCTCTTTTAGTTGAGTCTTGTCTGGTTTTAGAATCCAGGTAATGCTAAGTTCCAGGAATAAGACTGATTACTTCTTCCTTTTCAATTTCATTAAATCATTTGAAGAGCATTGCATTAGATCTTTCCTGTAGTTCTTGTAGAATCCAGCAGTGAATCATCAGCTCCTGGGCTTTTCTTAGATGATAGGTATTTTCTTACAGCCTCAATTTCATTGCCTGTTATTGGACCATTCAGGGTTTTTCATATCTTCTTGGTTCAGTTTTGGTAATTCATATGTGTCTATTTAATTCTTCTAGATTCTTCAATTTATTGGAGTATACATTTTTCAAAGTAGTTACTATTGTAATAATCTTCAGGATTTTGGCAGTCTTCTTTTATAATTGTATTACTATGGACCTTTTCTTTCCTTCTTTTGGTAAACTTGGCTAAGGGATTATCTATTTTATTTAAAACCCACTCTTAGATGCATTGAGTCTTTCTATTGTTTTTAGCCTCAATCTTATTAATTTCTTTTCTGATCTTTGTAATTATCTTTCTTGTATTATTTTGGATTTGTATTGGTCTTGTTTTTCTAAGACCTTGAGATGCTTCATTTGGCCATTTACTTGGTCTCACTCTTTTTTTTCTGATGTGGGCATTCATAGTCATAAACTTCCCTCTTAAGACTGCTGTCATTGTGTCCACAGGTTTGGTGTGTTGTATTGACATCATCATTTGAATCTAGAATTGCTTAATTTCTGACTTTATTTCTTCTGTGACTCATTGATTACTTGAGAGTGTATTATCTTTAATGCGTTTGAATAATTACTGTGGGTTCTTTTGCACCAATTTCTAGTTTCATTGTGTTGTGATCTGATAATATGCATGAAATAATTTTGATGCTTTTGTATTAATTTAAGTATGCTTTATAGACTAGTATGTGCTATGATTCGAGGAAGTTCTATATGATGCTAAAAAGAATGTGTATTCTTTTGTTGTTGGGTGGAGCATGGTAAATATCTATTAAGTCCATTTGTTCAAAAGTGTGGTTCAATTTACATTTCTTTGTTCATTTTTTTGTCTAGCTTATCTGTCTATTTGTGATAGTGGGGTATGTAGGTCCCCCACTCTGACTGTGTTGATGTTTATCTCATTTTTAATATCCAGTACTGTTTGTTTTATGAAGTTGGGTGCACTGGTACTTGGTGCATATATATTTGCAATTATTATTTTTTCTATTGAATTGTTCACTTAATCAAAATGTTGTGACTTTCTTTGCCTCTTCTGATGGGTTTTGATTTGAAGTCCACTTTGAGAATAGGATAGCTATTCCTCTTGCCTTTTGGCTTCTGTTGCATGGAATACTGTTTTCCATCCTTCCATTTTTCATCTATGAATTTCTTTTTGGATTAAATGCCTCTCTTGTTTGCATTTTGCTGTTGAGTTTTGTTTTTTATGCAATGTGCAAATCTATCATTTGATTAGAGTTGAGAACATTTACATTGAGAGTTATTACTGCAAGTATTGACTTATTCTTGTGATTGCATCCTTTCTTTATTGTTGATTCCTTTACTTTTCCATTTTGCTTAGCAGCTCATCCCATTACCTTTTTTGGCATCATTAACTTCATTTTCTCTATCTACTCGATCCTTGAGTATTTTTTGAATACTGGTTTGGTGGTCATGAATTTATTAAGATGCTCTTTGTCATGAAAAGTCCTTATTTAACAATTTTGAAAAATTTTCTGGATATATTAGTCTAGGTTGAAAGGTGTTTTATTTTAGGGCTTGAAACACTTCACTCCAAGTTCTACTCAACCTTATGTTGAGAAGTCTGCTGTAATCATAGTGGGTTTATCTTTATAAGTGATTTATCATTTGTATCTAATAGCTTTGAAGATTCTGTTATTGTGTTAGACTTCTGGGATTTTGACTGTGATGAGTTGTGGAGTTCTTTTCTTGTCATGGCTATTTGGGTTTTTATATGCCTTGCTTACCTGTATATTGAGTTCTTTCCCCACACTTGGGAAGTTTTCTGCTATGATTTCTGTTAACATATTTTTTATGCCATTCATGCTGTCTTCTCATTTTTTCTCTAACTGCAGTTATACTTAAATTAGCCTTCTTTGCATTGTTGTGCTGCGGTTGGATCCATTTTCTTTGATTTCTTGTTGTTTTATGGTCACCTTCTAGTTCTGACACTCTGTCCTCATATTGGTCACTTTTGTTGCTTGTACATTCAACAGAATTTTTTTTCTCCTGAATTTCTATTTTGGTACCTTTTCATGGACTCTGATTCTGCACTAAACTGCTAATTCATGTTTTGAATCATTTTGGTTAGCTCAGATAGCTTTTTATTTGTATCTTCTTTGAATTTCACTGAACATTTTTTATTCAGTCCATTATCTGTTTAATCATATCATCTTTGAACTTGCTGAGCATCTTATTGATTTTTTTGTTTCTTCTTTCATCACTTCATATAATTCAACCATTTGATTTTTTATTTCTTCCCCATTGATCCCCCTATGATCAGCTCGGGGGAATTGGGAGCTTTGGGAAACATCTTTTGGCCTTGTGTTTTTTTGTTTCTGTTGTTTTTTTGTGCTGAGGGTTGAGGGTCAATTAGAGTGCACAGGCTTTGTTGCTAATATGGCAGTCTGTTTAGTTCATGTGTGCTTTCCAGTGATGTCATCTTGGTATTGGGTTTCTCAACTCCTGCCGGGACCCCTCCTCGCGAAGACCAGCTGGTCAAACTGTGCTGGGGTCACCGGGCCGGGCCGGGTCCTCTGCCTGAGGCCCTGGTGCGTGTTACCCGCGGAGTCGCGCAGGGCGGTGGACCAGAGAGCGCAAAAGGCCTCGGATAGCCTCCTGCGGCGGCTGTGGCTGCGGGCTGGCTCTGGGGACGCTGGGTCAGGAGTGGTGTGCAGGCCTGATCCACTGTCCAGATGGTTTATTTGGCTCACAGAATGCGTCTCAGAAAACCTTAAACTATGTCTTGGCCCTTTCATGAAGTCCAGATCTGTAACACCGGCCCCCACCCCCCCAGCCCTCTGCTTAGCTCCCTCCCCCTCCATTCCCCACCGAAACACGGACCCTCCCCATCCCCTGCCCTGGCCCGGGGTACTAGAGGCTCAGGGGGATGTGACAACATCCCAAGGTCACTGGTCTCAACAGCCTGGGGCCAGCAATTCCCAGGGTTTGGGCAGGTAACCATCAGGGCTGCCGTGTGTGTGTGTGGGGGGGTACTCTCTCAGCATGTGGGAAGGGAAAAGCCTCACCCTGGACAGACAGGGGGCCCACTGCGGCTGGATCTGGGTGCAGGAAGCTGCCCCTGGGAGATTGGTCTGCAGGCAGAGCAGGAGGAGGGTCCCTGGGCCTGAGGCACAGAACCACTGTGAGGGTGGAGAGGAGAGACGGAGACAGAGAGAAGCACAGAGGGAGAAGAGAGGAAGAGACAGGCAGAGAGGGAGGGAGGAGAGAGAGAAGGGAGAGGGAAGAGAGAACAACACACACACACACACACACACACACACACACGTGGAGAATGACAAAGACAGAGATGGAGAAGGAAGCTGGGTGGGAGGAGGCCACTGAGTCCCAGGCTTTGGGTTCTTATCTGGCTTGGAACCAGCCCAGCCAGTTGGCTCTCTATTTGGAAGGTTCTCAGGTAGGGCCTGGGAGCTCTCTATTTGGAAGGCTTCTGCTCTGTCTCCAGAGAGGGTCCTTGTGCCTGTTTAGACACCAGAAGTGCCTGGGAGGATGGCTGTTGCTATGGCTTATATCTAGATGTCCACTCAAAGCTTTATGTGCTCATAGCTGGGGCTTTTGGTAGGTGGCTGGATCATGGGTGTGTGATCCTGAGTTAAGGGTGTGGAAACTCTGGTTTAGTCCATGGATTGGTTTGGCATAATTCTGGGTGTAGATAATGAGAAGGCTTACCCTGGGTGTGGGCGGCACCATGCAAAAGGCTTGTAGCCTAGATGGAATAAAAGGGAAAGCAGAAGGAAGGCTGCCACTGACTCCTGTCTGCCATGCCATGGACTGTTTCTCCTCTCTGATGCCCCTCTGCAATGCTGCTATGCCTTGGAGCCAACCAACTATGGACTGAAACCTCTACAAACTGAAGTACCATAAACATTTCCTCTTTTAACTTGTGGGCATCAGGTATTTTGTCCCAAGAATGAGAAAGTAACTAAGACAGCTGTGCCAGGTGGGCTTCTGCAGTGAGCAGTGACAGCAAAGCCTGTGACAGGACCCCTGCAGCCTCTCTAGACTGGGCCTAAGCCTTGGCCTTAGTTCTGCCATGGAGCCATCCCAGTCCTAGTCTTCCAGACCCTTGGCTTCAGCATTCTACACATGGGAGTGTGAGATGCATAGAAGGTGAGACCAAAGTATTTTCCATGTTGGAAGGTGGAAGGTGGAGCTATGATAAACTTGGAAAGTAGTAAATATCAAGTCTTCACAAACCATTTCCAAGCATCTCAAGGCCGACTGGCTTCACCCAGCTGGGTGGGGAGACCCAATTTTGTGCACAGGACAGCAGAGTGTATTTCATGAGGGGCTGGTGATGGGCCCTGCCAAGTGGATGGCTTAGAAGCCTGTGAGGAGCCAGAGCCAAGTCACAGTCACAGTGCACTTTCCCAAGGCTTCCAGATCTGCCTTCACCAGCTGGGGCTCCAAAGGACAACCACCACCCCATCCCCTGTGTATCACCTCTCAACTCTGCCCAGCTGGAAGCCTGTACCCAGAGCTGCCTGGCCTGTGAGCATCCGTATCAATTACAGGCTTCCATGTGCCTGGGAGCAGACTGAAAGGGCTCCCCGGTGTGTGCAGGGTCTGTTCTACCTAATTTCTATGGCTTAGGGGCCTTCAGACTCCACGTGTACAGAGGCCCAAAGGATGAGGGGAGCTATTATGGTGTAGACCAAGGATGACCTCCCAGAATGACCTTATTTGGTCCAAGGTGGGGCTTTTGGAAGGTGACTGGAACTTGGAGTGAGGAACCCACAGCTGAATATGATGTTAAGAGGCAGAGCCTGGTGTGAAGAAGCATTACTCAGGGGTAAGACCTGGAAGATGTATCTTTCTCCCTGTCTCCTCCCTTCTTTCTCTGCTTCCTGGCCACCATGATGTAAGCAGCTTTCCTCTGCTACGCCATTTCAGCCTTGGAGCCAGCTGAGCATGGTCTATTACTGTGAAGCAAAATAAACCTTTCCTTCTTTAAGTTGTGGGTATTTTGTCACAGCAATAAGAAATTGAATAAGACAGGAATGGAGAGTGGTGCAGAGCCTCAGGGAGGTGGGGGTGGGTCTGTGACTTGGCTGGGTTCTGATGCCCATAATAGGGCCTTCCTCCCCTGCTGGTGCCTCTTGTGGGGCCCTGAGCTTATGCTGCCATTGTGACTTCCCGGCCTGCCCCTGGGCAGATGTCCTTACTGCACACAAATTGAATCTCTTGTTTGGTCTTTCCTCATGTTCCTTGTTCTCTCTGGTACCCACCCTTCCTGGAGCTGGGTCCAGAGATCCCCAGCCAGTGTAGTTTCCCTTGTGGCACCAAGGTCCCTGTGTGGAGGAAGGTCTTGCTGGGGACCCTCACTGTGCCGTAGCAGAAAGCAATCTGTGCATGGCGGTGGCACCAGCCTGCCCTGTCTGCTCACCACCTCCTGGAGCTGAGAGGTGCACAGGGTTCAGCTTCTATGCAACCAGGTGTAAACTGGGTACACAGAAGGTGCATGAGGCTTTTTGACTCCTTCTTTCCTTATCTCTGTTCAAAAAAAATTATGCCTCAAAGCATGTAGAGTTTATGTCTTCACATAATCCTAGCCTGTCTCAAGAGAGCCAGGAGACAAGAGCAGTAGTTGGATACTGGGATGGATCATAGTATGGACCCATCCAAGCTATGCTGGAGCACGGACAATCCAACTGGGAAGGATGGATGCCTACCTTGTCATTCACAGGAAAGGCCCTGGGAGGTCACTCAGGGCTGTTTCCCCACGGTTCAGGAAAGACTGGTAAGGAAGGCCAGATGAATGGGCCACTGCCCCTTTTGCTGTTCTAAGGCTCTGTGCAAACTCTTTCCTTGGCTAGAGACTGGCACTTCTAGGTTTATCCTCAAACATCTTGGTCCGTGCATCTCACTGGCTTGGGTGGAAGTGGGACCCTAGAGACTCTTTGACTATGCCCCCATCAGAACTGTCTTGCAAAGGGCTGAGCACAATCTGAACATGGACCTCTACTACTCGTGAACATGTCTGAGCAAAGAGGCTGGGATCCCGGAGAAAGGAGGTGGGTGGGGCTCATTTTTCAGTCCGCTGAAACCATTGATTTTAAAGACTGGTGGTTTTGAAGACTTCATGTGGGAGATATGTCACCCACAGGGCTGGGGTCTCCGTGATTTCCTTCTACTGGTTCATTTCAAAAGTACATTTTCTTCTGAGAGTGAATTGTCTGCACACACACACACACACACACACACACACACACACAAAGGACTTTAGGGAACAAGCTAAGCGATCAGCTTTGTATTTAAGCCTTGCGTCTTCTAGTAGACAGAATGGATTTGATGGGGTCACAAGAGGACTCATTGACTAGTTACTGGGTTCCTACTGTAACCCACAGTGACTCATGTGGGACTGAGACCTGGATGGTGCCATCTCCAGCAGGGTGGGTGGACCTAGTGCTTTTAGACATGAGGTGAGCAGAGGCTGTACAAGGTTCTGCATGGGGGAGACAGAGGACATGGGGGAGAAGCAGGTCCAGGGCAGCAGATGACAAAGAGGTGAACCCAGACCTCATGCCAAGTGGGCAGGGGGCAAGGGAGTGTGCGAGGGGGAGCCAGCAAGAAGGTCAGGGGCTGTGCAGGCAAGGAGTGTGCAGGGAAGGAGTGGGTTCCTGCAGCCCATGCTGACTGGCTGGTGTAATCCAAGGCAAGGATGGGACTCTAGGCTGGTGAGATGAAACCACCTCAGTGGATGCATGGTGAGGAGAGCAGGGAACAGGTCCAGGGGCACTGCTACTCCTGGCTGCAGGCCAGGAGCCAGGACACCCAGTCCAGTTTATAGGTGACCTCAGGCCCAGATTTTTCAGAAACTCTGCAGCAACAAGGGCCTGTACTCAGGAGTCCCCAGGGCCCTTACCCACTTCTCACCACTCCTCATTTGAAACACAAGCATAGTCCATGCAAAACGGTGACCAGAGTGACCAGGTTTGCAGGTGTTCCACTGGCCCCAAGCAGTGCTGAGCCTGAGGGTCTAGGCTCAGCTGGAGGAGGTGTCCTTGGTGGTTCTCTCACTTTACACTGGCTTTTGAAAACCCTGGGTCTCTCAAGAGCACCAGCCCAGTCCTCCAAGCCCTGCTGAGGACCCAGCCTCCAGGAGCTCCTCAGAACCAAGCTCCTGTGAGCCTGAGTCAGGCCACAGCCTCCCCAGGCCTTCCATGAGGAGGTTTTGTCATCTCCCTCTGCACTGACAGCAAGCCGGGCAGCTCTCCTCTCCTCTGAGCACCGTAGATTGCTTCTTTCCAGTCTGGACAACCTCTTTCCCTCATGGCTTCTGTAACTACTTCTTTTCTTCCCGCTGTCACAGCTCTAGACTTTTGAGGAACAAAAACCAGGAATGGTATCTCCTCTGTCTGCCCAGCTGCACCCCTAGGGAGAGGGAGCCCAGTGACCAACTTCATGCCTGGGATAGGATGCGGCCATGGAACCCACCCAAGCCACACCTGGCCCAATTATCATGCCCACTGGCCCCTGGGTGGCCCATACCTAATTCTAATGTTTTCCCTTCATTACCTCCATGCTTCTTAAACTAGACCCTGGGGTCTTTGGGAGAACTTGGAGGTCCTGAGCCTCAAGACCAGCCCTGTACATCAAGGACCCACAAAGGTGCCTGCTGTAACTGAAAGCTCTTGTGTAGACAAACTCCCCGAAAGATCTGTTTGCTTTGCATACTGCAGTTGTATCGATTCCAGGATCGACAGGGGTCTGGAGCCTGGGATAGGATTTTCTGTTGAGTTCCTCTGAGTCCTCTTCCTCAGTTTTTCTCACTGCGGAGGGGCTTTAGTTATAGCCCTTTCTGGGTACCCAGGACTCTCTGATGCTGAGATTGGAATGTTTCTTCCTCCCAGGAACCAGTCCTCCTTCCAGTCCCTGTTCAGCCCTTGTTTCCCAGGGGGAGGGTCCCACTGTGGCCTGGTGCTGGGACTCAGTATTTGGGAGGCCTGGCTCCTGCTCAGAAGGAGGCGGCCGGGGCCAAGGGGTGAGGAGATAGATGACAGGCCTCTGCAGTGCCTTTTCTGAGCAGCTGAAAGGTGGTCAGGTGCTCTGCACACACCCTGCCAAGGTCTTACGGGTGCGTGCAGCCCTTGTGAAGTTAAAGACTGTCTCTTCCAGTCTCACTCCTCCGAGTGCCTGCACCCCACTCTGCATGCATCCTAAATCTCTGCCTAATAAACCCTTCCTGTGCCTCTAAAAAAAGACTGTCTCTCCCTGTCATCCCAGCCTGGAGTGTGTCTGAAGAAAGAAAAGAGAAAAAACAAAACAGAAAACTGCCTTCTGCCCATATTATAAAATAAAAAGAGATGTGGATGAGGGACAGTGAAGATCTCTGCATGAATTTTAAAGCCGAGTGAGACTTCAGAAAAATTTCCAGACGGCAGTGCCTTTTGGTCTGTGGCTGAAACCTCTGGGGTCCTTATCCACTCACAGATGTTACCTTGGGAAACGGAAGCATGCTCACGTCACCCACTTAACATTTTCCTTGTTTCTTTTAAAACATTTATGTTTATCGAAATCATATGTGTACGTAGTTTAGAAATATGAATGGTTCTGTGAGGCTTATAATGTCCCCATTCCTGACCTCACTCCCCAGAGGCCAGCACTAGGAATTCTTGTCATTTCTTCTGGCTTTGTCCTGCTCATTGTAAAATAATATATTTATGTTGCTATTTCTTGGTTTTCTAGTTCAAATGTTATTTAATGAAATCCTACAATGGGAGAGGAGGATTTAGCTCTTTAAGCCTCTCCCTTCCTCCATGGACACATGCATTCCTATCTCTTCAACTCAGCCCCATCCTGGTTCATGGGGTGTAATTTTTTGGTCAAATCAATATTCAGTATGTGCATAGTTATGACCATGTTTATATTATTCACAATTAAACCATGTACTGCTCATTTCCTATTTTGTACAACTTTTGTTGAATGAACAGTTGTCAAGTTCCCCGACTCTGTTTAGTGCCCTGTTACTATTCATTCCTAGACTTTGGGCTGAAGGCCTCTCCCTGAAGCCTATGTGGTTTACCTGCTGGTGGCCTCACTTGTCCCTTCTGGGGACACCCAAGGGCCCACCTGCTCCGGTACACACTGGCTGCTCTCTGCCCAGCTGCTCTGATGCTGTTTTGGGGTCCTGGGAGGTCCCTGCATTAGGTTTTATTTGCAGACTTGTTTGTCTTCTTTTGGTTTTCTCCTCGTGTTGGTGAAGCTGAAGTGTGACTGCTGAGGGGGTCTCCAGACAGACCACTGACCACACGGGTAGGAGCAAAACTCAGCTTTATTGCCAGAGGCTTCAAGGGATTCAAATAACCTTGAAAAGCATCAAACAGAAGTTTACTCTCATTTTTATACCTTTATGTTTCTATGAGAGGGGGAAACAGCAACTGTAATCACTGGGGAAACAGCTATTAATCTAAACATAATTACATAAGCAAGAGGCAATGAAGGGGGAGCAGGAGGTTTGGCAGGACTTCCTGAGATCGCCTTGCTCTAGTGAGTTTGCATTGCAGTAGTAACTGTAGTCACGATGTATCTTTCTCAGCAAGCATAGTTACATAGTTAACCCATTGTTGCTCATTTTTACACTGGGAGACAGTTTTTGCCCTCAAAGCATCTCCTCCCATAGCTTCCTGAGTAACTTGTGTGCTAGGAAAATGTTCTGTGAGTGTGTATCCCTAGAAGTTCTTATACCCTTACATTTGATTGGCTGCTTGGGTGGAGATTTTTTTTGTTGTTGTTCTATGGCATTTTGATCACTCTTCCTTCTTGGAGGTTTCGTAGTCACTTTCTTTGTCTCTGGGACAAAAAACCCAAGCTCTGCAACTTAAAGGAGAAGAGACTTATTCTGGCTCACATTTTTAGTCCATAATCAGCTGGCTCCAAGGCAGGAAAGGCCTGATGGAGGAAAGATGTTCACTTCACAGTAGGGAGGGAAGGGAGGAGCAGGGAAGGGACACACGCCCTTCCAGCTCTCGGCCTCAGCAGGTCTAATCTAGCCTCACCTCATAACAGAAAGTCAGCTAAATTGCCCACATAATCCAAAGCTCTGCTCTCAGTGCATGAAGCTTTGGGGCAACACTTTTGATATAAATGGTAACAGGATGAAACAGCTGAAATCTTTCAGAATTTTGTTTTCATCCTTGGAGTGCTCTGGGTGCATCTCATTCCCTGTGGGAGTTCTCAGAGGGCCTTTTCAAACTGGAGACTGAGTCTACGGCCATACCACCCTGAACGTACCCAGTCTCATCCAAACTGGAGACTGACTTACAATCATTGCAGTGTGGTGAAGATGAACAAAATTTTGTCAATTTGAATCCAGCAATTTATAAAAAGTAATTTATGCAAGTATACAGTTATTATAGAAAGACAAACAGGTTTGAACTCCAAAGCAGTTTAAATCAAACTGGTTTAAATTAAATCAGTAGAATTAATCCCACTAACAGACAAGAGCAACTATATGGTCATTTTAATAGAGCAATGGAAAGCATTTGATACACTTCAGGGTAAAATATGTGTGCAAACTAGAAACAGAGACAATTTCTTTAATTGGAAAACTTACAAGCGAATATCACAACTAATAATGAAATATTGAAAGATTCTCCTGGCTGCCAAGGTTTGGAGATTGCTTTTACCACTTATACTATGTAATTGGCAACTTAGCCTAGTCAGTGCAATACAGCAAAAAGAAGATAAAAGTTAAAACATTTCAAAAGAAAAAAAACCCCTTTATCCTTCACAAAGTGCATGCTTGCATGAATAGAAACTCTAACATAAATAACAGATAAATTATTCAACATAATAGGTGAATTTAGCAAGTTTGCTAGATACAAGGTATATGTACAAGATAAGTTATATAAGCAACAAAAGTGATATGAAATTAAATAAACAGTATCCTTTACAGCAACATTGAAGTCATAAAATGCTTAGGAATAAATATTACAAAGACTCTAAGACATCTACAGTATAATTTGGGTGAAATGAAAGATAATCTAAATAAGTAAAATACTTTATTTGTGGCTTAGATGAACCATTTATCTAAAGATGTTTCATTTCTTTTTTTTTTTATGTGCAGCATGTAGTTTAGTATGGTTTTTTTTTTTTTTTTTTTTTTTTTTTTTGGTACCAGGGATTAAACTCAGGACATTGCATTTGCAAGGCAGGCACTGTGCCACTGAGCTAAATTCCCAGCCCTAATATGTATTTTAAAAAATATTCTCACCTAGTTCTCCCAGCCATGCTGTGAGGCAGGTGGAGGAATCATTTTTATGTATGTATGTACGTATAGAATTTGGTTGGTTGTTTTTTTGAGACAGGGTCTTACTATGTAGTTTAGGCTGGCCTTGAACTCACTATGTAGCCCAGGCTGCCATCAAACTTGAGGTGATCCTCCTGCCTCAGCCTTCTGAGTGCCGGGATTACAGGCATGCATTACCATACCTCCTTCTCCCATCCCTGTTTAATGTGGGAGTGGAGATTGTTGTGATAGTCTCACTAAGTTGTCCGGGCTGGCCTCAAACTTAAATTTTAGTTTCTGCTTATTTGTTTTGTGTTTTTGAGACAGGGTCTGGTTATGTAGTTCAGACTGGCCTTACACTCTCAGGGATCCTTCAAGTCTCCCAAATACTAGGATTACAGGCATGTGCCACTATGCCTGGCTGAATTTGTGATCCTCCTGCCTTAGAGTCCTAAGTAGCTGGGATTACAAGCATGCACCACTATGCCTGGCTGTGCCATGTTTCTTTAAATGCAATATGGCTTTTCTTGGTGCTAGCCTAAAAGGGATACTGTCCCGTGAAAGACTGTTGTTTTCTTTCTTTTTGTATGCCTCATTCCACTTTTCCCTGTGTGTTCCATCTTTCCTCCTGTTTCAGCTTTTGTGAACGCTTGCAGGACTTGTATCTCTGTGTCTACTCTACTGTGACTGAGGGTGGCTCTTGGCCCTTTCATTATCTGTAACTAAATCTATATTGTTCGCTTTCTGATGGTTGTTCTTCTTGTGCTGTATCTTTCTGTTTCTCTTCCTATCACTTCATTTCTTTTTTGTACTCTTTCCTGTTCTGCCTCTGTTTCAACTGTTCCTTGTGCAGAAATGAAATGTGGTCCTGGGCAAAATAACTTTCATTTCAGAAGAGGGCTTCATTTTCTCTCTTAGGATGTGTGAAGTAGATGAACGGATGGAGACCTCCAACTTCTCTTTCAGTTCTGGAACTCAATATGAAGATATCTATATGTGAATCACAATTGTTTTTCTTCTAGAAGCATTTTCCTGGGTTTCGCTTGCTGTGCAGAAGCTTTTTAATAAGAAAAGATCCCACTTGTTGATTGTTTGTGCTAGTTCACGGGCAACTGAGGTTTTGTTCATAAAATCTTTTCCTAC
>NW_004624819.1:5491150-5508654 GCF_000247695.1 Heterocephalus glaber | reverse complement strand
CTCCTCTCTAGATTTATTAATCATGTCTTGCACTAGGGGCACAATTTCTCCTGTTATCTGAGAAATTATTTCTGATTTCATTTTTTCTAGATCCCCTTTTGTTTCCAGTTCAGTGGGTCCAGGTGGTTGAGTATCAGAGTGTTTCATCTCATTTCCTTTTGGCGTTGCTGTAGGTGATTTGGAAGTCTGGTTTTGAGTCTTATTTACATGTTTTCTCATTTCGCTGGGGTGGGGGCAGTGCTGTTGATGCCTGCATGGATTACCTCCTCTGAGCTGGGAGAGGTGGGACAGGGGCTGGGAGCAGCGGTAGGGATGCTGGCCCAAAAACCCTTTCCTGTGGGCTGGGAGCAGCAGAAGGAATGGTGGCCAGAAAGCCCCTTCCTCTGGAGCAGGAGCAGTGGGATGGTGGCTCAGAAGCCCCTACATCTGGGCCAGGAGTGGTGGGACAGAAGGTCACCCAAAAGCCCTTTCCTCTGGGCTGGGAGCAGTGGGAGGGATGGTGGCTGGCAAGCCCCTACCTCTGGTCCAGGATCGGTGGGACTCAGTACCATGGTCTGGTGGTCCAGTGTCCTCTGTGTCTTTGTAGTGTGGAACCAGGTGGCTCTACAAAGGAGCAGGGGGGGAGGTGTGTCCAGTGTATTGTTGCTGGGGCAGGGGCTGATTCGGCATGTTCCGCGTGACTGGGGACCTGTAGTCAATGTTTTATGGATGTTATGATGTTATATTCTTTGATAAAATGCCTAAGGCTTTTCTTAAAACCTGAGTATTGACTAAATATTAGATCTTTTAGTTTGTTTTTTCATTTCTCATGCTTGTTTGGACCCACTAAGAAAGTTTTGAGGGTATTTGTCTATACACGTTATGTTTTTTAAATATGGGTTTAATCTAGTCATTAGGAAGTGGAATCCATTCTGTTTTTCACAAATATTAATTTTCTCAAAGTAATTCAGAAAAGATAAATTTGAATTTCCTGTAGGTTTAATAAGTTCCTGTCTTTTATCACAATACTGTCTACTTGAAAATCAGTGTATTACTCAATATAATCTAGATAAAGAGAAATCAATAGAGGTGTGTGTGTGTATGTGCATGTTTATTAGGCTTTGGCTCATGTGATTATGAAGGCTGAGCAGTTCCAAAGTCTACAGTCAGAAAGAGGCAGCGGTACCCAGGAGAGGCCATGTGTAGTTTTAGTCCATGTCTGAAAGCTTCAGAACCAGGAGAGAGGCCAGTGTAAGTTCCAGTCAGAAGCTGAAAGCTTCATCACAAAAGAAGTGCTGATGATTCAGCCTGACTCTGAAAGACCAATGCTGTAGCTCAAGTAGCCACTCAGGAAGATTCTCCCGTATTTACACCAGAGGATGAGGGAGGAGTTCAACCTGTCTGTTCTGCTCAGGCCTGTAGCTGATGTGAGACCCAAACCCATGAGAGAGGACAATCTGCTCTCTTCAGTTTATGAACTCTAAGGTTACTATCCATGAAAAATACCTGCAGACATGCCTAGAATAAGCTGCTCATTATGGACCGAATAGCTGGGCATCTGATAGCTACTAATGTTGACCATTACAATAATAGGAAATTATAACCAGAACTATAACTTAACAGCTCTGTAATACTTATATTAGCTTTTGGCTCAAGATACAATGTAAAATTTCTCATCCTTTAAGATTTCTTTAATTTAAAAAATATCTCAACCAGATATGCTAGGCTCAATATTTTCTTGGTGTTTTTAAAAATCTTATAATATTCTGCATATGATTTTGAATGGGCATTTTAAAGATGCCTAAATTATTCAATAGACACATATACAGTCAAGTTGTTTTAATATAAATGAGAAAATTTAAGTCTATATATTTTTCTTGAAATTGGTTTTCAAAAGTGAAGTGAGAAAACGCAATATTGTGTACATTATTTCTAGTATTCTTAGAGACTTTTTGACTAACAGTTTTTTATTTTATGCTAGTAATTAAAAATTTCAATTTATATACTTTCTAAAATATATAATTACATTGAATCAGAGCCTTGCTTTCATTTTACATGGTGATAAAGATTTATTATTTCACCTCACTTATTTGTCAATGAGGTACAAAATCTTTTATGTATTGCTACATGCTATACCATGATGATGCAAATTTTATCAAAAGTTTCCATTTTACAAATACAGTGCAAATTATCACCAGAGGGTATTTGGAGTACAGAGTACCTATCAGTTAAGTTTAGGATTAGTCAGAACATACAGTCACTTTAAGAATATATTTTAAGGAATGCTGACTAAAAGCCTGAAATGCCTGCCATTAATTAAGAGTGACAGGAGAGTCATCTTCCAATTGGAGGTGGACCTTGCTTTAGAAGAGTCTCATTGGTAAGAAAAATTCTCTTTGAGAGAGTTAATTATATCATTTCTTAGGCATTTAATGCCAAATTAATCAAAATAATGACTCACCTTGGTGACTGGGTGGGGCAGATAAACTGGAGAACAGCAGGAACCAAGGAACTCAGGGACATCCTCCCAAGTCTTGGTTGTCTGCTCTTTCAGGACCTATGATGTCTCACCTAACTGTGTAAGTTTCAATTAAGTTTTGATGAATCTCCTTTTGGAACAAGAGTACAAAAGAACATTTAATTCAGTGTAGTTAAACATTTCCTTTGCATTTATAGCAGTGATTTCCCTGTTGTTCTCATATCTTCCTTACAATTCCCTTTGAAGCTTTGGAGATTCAGCTTTACAAGCATCCTGCCAGCATTTTGATCATGCATCTCCCTTATGAGTCTGCAGGAAGGATATGAGATCTTCGACATTGAAGATAATTAGTTGAGGATGTTTGTGTACACACTGAATCAAAGAAGCCAGGTCCCCTTATTGTTGATGTTTTCATGTAACTCCCATATCTTATTTTTATCCTGAGAGTCTGTACTGGATTCTAGCCTTGTTTACTTGTACACCGTCTCTATCTTCTCATGTACAAGCCTCAGCTTTTACAGGTCAGTGGACTGCAGGCCTCCAGCTGTGATGTGTTTAGGAAACTTGAAAGTTGTTGTGTGCCCTGCATTTTAGGCTTGCTGCTCACTCCCTGAAATGACCCCTCTCCTGACCTGCCAGACTTCAGTCTTGTCATTTCACCATCCCAGCATGACTCACAGAAGCTTACCATTCTTTTGGTTCTTCCAGTTTTTTTTTTCTTCAACACACACACAAATTGCAAAGCAATGAGGCTAAAGTATGAATTAGAAAATGGAATTGGTACAAAATGATCGTAACCTTTTTTTCTCAAATACTGAAGTTGTTCCTTGGGTTTTTACTTTTGCAACTGTGGATTTGGATTCTAGTGTGCACAGCTATACCACTTGTGTCAAGAGATGTCAAGAGAAGTCTGATGTTTCAAAAGAGCACCAAGTGTTTGTAGATAATCGAATTGTCTCTTAAGTCATTCTAAATTGTTTATAGTTGCAATAAGACTAAAGATATTCTTTCAAGTTTCAATGTGCCTGGTGCTAAAGCCATGTCTAGTGATTTTAACAGAGCTGTGATATAACAAAGTCAGTGACAGCTTTCAGTAGTGAAGAGTTTCTCAGAGACACTACTGTTTTTACTGTCTAGATAGTAATAGGCAAAAGTATCAAAATCAGGACTTATGCCCAGAATCTACAGCTATAATGACCCCTATTTATTGACTATATAATTCAGAGTCTATAATTCCAGAGGGGAAGGTAATAGGGGATTAGGATTTATCAAGGAATAACAACTTTGTTCCTTTCTCAGTTACAGAATATGCCAGTAGCATGGACTTATTCTGTAAACAACTTGAAGATTAAAAGATAGAATTCCATTCACATTAAATAGTGTGAGGATTTAAAAACTCATTCTTACTGAACGAGCCCAAAGGAAGATTCTTCTAGAAATTTAAAGTTAAGATGTCTTTGTAATTGGTAGATACTATTAAAAAGACAAGGCTTATTCCTGTATGAATGAAAATAGAGAGAAGTATAGTAATATTTTATGAAATCCTCAATGATTTGCTTATAAGTTTGTGATTTAGGGACATTATCTACCACTAGGTGTACCATTTCCTTGTCTTTAAAATGTTTGGATTTATGATTATGATAATCAATCTGTATTCTACCATTTGCTAGCTATTTAAACCTTGGAAAGATTGACATCATCAATATGCTTTAGTTTTCTAATTTTTCTGGCTCATAATAATAACTCAACAAAAGTTGACTATTTCTGGTTTGTGCTCTTTAATCCAGTGGATACACAGATGAGGTGATGGGGAAGTATAAGTTTTTGGGTGTGTGCTACATGTCATGTTTCATTAGAGTTTTTTATTTACTTATAACAAAACCACTGTTCATTTATATTAGTTTTTAAAATGAATTTTTTTGGTGCAATTACATTGCTGAATGTAGTGATGTTTTCTGTGCATGGTTTCAGGACACAGGCTCTAGTGCCTACTGCCAAAATGGAGTGCACTCACCAGGAGAGGCATTCGAGGGGAGCCTGAGCCGTATTTATGCACCTCAGCTGGAAAGGAGTTTAGGGCTCTAGGATTCCACTTTCAGGAGGAGGCCAAAACACTGGACATTTCTCAAACTAAAAAAAGGTGTTCAAAAGGTGCTAGGCAACTACAAAATATAATAATAGAACATAAATTATTTTAATCTTCATAACTAACTGGTAAAATGCCATTATAATATCCCTTTTCTAGACAGTGTAACAGAGACTAAGGTAGGGTCTTTCTAAAGCTCTCAGCTCATAAATAGCTGATTTAGGATGTAGGCCTTGGGTGTCTGTTTCTAAACATTCTTTTTGTTCTACATCACTTTGGCTTTTGAGTGTGGATGGGGACGATGTTTTCTACTCTGGAATCCGTAGCTAGTAACAAAACAGAGGAAATTAAAATATAAATTTTTAAACAGAAATGGTTGATCTATGATAGGAGTTGCCTTCTTAAAACTAGTACAAGTACATTCTAAACCAAGTAAATTATCTCATTTCTAGTTATTACTTGATCTAAAAGGATTTCAGATGTTACTATTACTAATTGGAGCATGTTGATCCCTTAGACATAATTTTAATATATTTTGAATAAAGAATTTTAAATTTTATTTTTAAATTTTTGAGATGATAGAGTTTAACATTAAAAACATTCTGCTACATTTATTGGTTTTGAGAGTATGAGAGAGATTTTTCAGTCCATTTGGTAGACTTAGAAACTAGGTCTTTGTATTTCTTTGTGCTCCTAGAACTGTTGTTTAAATACGTAATGGACGTAGTCATTAATTCTCTTTTCTAAGTACTCAATAAAACCTAGAGGACTATAGAACTGACTCAAACTTCTTTAGTAAATGAGCCAGGGTACTGGAGTTTGGTTTGAACATTACTATCTAAGTCTCAATATTTCAAGAAAGGTTTAATTAAATGATTGATGTGTTAATATTCCTACTGGTTGAAAAGTGTGCTTCAAGGGAGCCTTGGAGAAAGAAAGCTTTGGTTTAAGCCTCTGTCCAGCTGTTAACCAGCAGTGTGAAGCTGGATTAAACTTTGACCTCCAGGAGGATCATAATCGTGATCTGGAAAGGGTGAGTGATTGTGGGTTGTCTTTCGTAGGGATGATGGTGAGTATGTTGTGCCAGAAAGTTATTTTAAAGTGGCAGTCAAGTGTGCTAATCAGAAGATTTTTTTGAGGCCTGAAAAGTTTAATTGCTAAAGATAGTATTTAGAAAGAAGAAGATGTTCTGTTGTTTATAGTGTTTCCTCTCTCCTAGTCTTTGAACTATTGCCATTACCAAAACCGAAAAATGACTGAATCTGTGACAGTGTAATCCAAGACACGTAAAGTGAATGTCTCAGATTTTTGTTGCTTGTTTAAAGGAAACCACTATATCCCAAACCAAGTAAAGCACAGCCTTTGATGGTTTGTAGTGACATCTACTAGTTTTGTTTCAGAGGAGGGAGGAAGAATTTGACTTGAGCATTTCTTTCATGGCCAAGTTTAAACTGGGACTTCGTGAAGATAGAAGTAAGATCTGGAAGGAAGGTGCTAATAATGAAATGGTTAAAAATGGGACAAAAGAAATTTTCTTTTTTTTTCTTCTGGTACTGGGGATCGAACTCGGGACCTTGCACTTTTGAGGCAGGTGCTGGAACCACAGAGCTAAATCCCCTGCCCACAAAAGAAATTTTCTGCAACCCCCCCCCCAAAAAAACCCCAAAAAATCAAAATCATGGGCCAGGGATTTAGCTCAGTGGTGCTGCCACCTGCCTCGCAAGCACAAGGTCCTGAGTTCGATCCCCAGTACCAAGAAAAAGAAATTTTCTGGTAATGATATTAAGTAACACTTTCTTTTCTTGGTATATTTTAGATATACATAATGATTACATTCATCATAGGGATTTTGTACCTGTACATAATATATCTTGCTGCTTCTTCCCCCCCATTTCCCTCTCTTTCTTTCAACCCTTCTTCCCCTCATTATTTACAAAAGCTTTGTTTCCACTTTTCCTTCCATTTCCCTTCCCTCCTTTCTCCTCCCACCTTGTTCCTCTTCCCATTTGAAGATTTTCTTCCTATTTCACAATATCGATTACACATTTGGTCCTTATTTATCCTTTTGGTTTTTCACATCAGAGAAACAAAGCAAATTTTAAATGTGTGTCTGATTAATTTCACTTAAGAGTATGGTCTCAAGGTACATCTATTTACCTAGAAATGTCCCAAGTTTATCCTTCTTTATAGGAGGGTAGTACTGCATTGTATAACAAAACCACATCTTCTTTATCCATTCATCAGTTAATGGGCACTTGGGCTGTTTCCAAGATTTAGGTATTACAAGCAATGCTTCTATAAACATTGAGAATGCATATATTGCTGTGGTATAATGCTTTTAATACTTTCAGAAAGATATCAAGGGGGAACACCTGGGTCAAATGTAACCTCTCATTTTAGATTTTTGAGGACTCTCCACACTGATTTCCACAGTGGTTGCACCAGTCTACACTACCATCAATAGTAAAGAAGGGTTCCTTTCTCCCCTCAGCCCTGCACTTTTGTTGTTGGTCGGTTTCTTTTCTTTTTTCTTTTTTGGTACTGGGGATTGAACTCAGGTCCTTGCGCTTGCAAGGCAGGCGGCAGAACCACTGAGCTAAATTCCTGGCTCATTCGATTTCTTGATAATAGCCATTCTTTCTGGAGTGAGATGGAATCTCAGTGTTGTTTTAATCTGTATTTTTTGAATGACCAGAGATGTTGAACATTTTTCATATTTTTATTTGCCATTTGTATTTCTTCACCTGAGAAATATTTATTCATTTCAGATGCCCATTTTTGGATTGGGTCTTTAAATTTGGGGGGTGGGTCTGATCTTTTTTACTTCTCTATATATTCTAGATATTAGTCCCTTGTCTGATGACAGCTGGCAAAAGATTTTTCCCACACTGGGTTATCTCTTCACATTTATGGTGGTTTCTTCTGTTGTGTAAAAGCTTTTTAGTAAGATTAGATTCCAGTTGTTGATTCTTTGTGATATTTCCTGTGTGATCAGGGTTTTGTTCATAAAGTCTTTGCCTACACCTATGTCTTCGAGAATTCTACCTATTCTATCTTCCAGCAGATTTGGTGTTTCTGTTTTAATATTTAGATCTTTGATCCATTTTGATTTTAGTTTATTGCATGGTGAGAGATATGGATCTAGGTTTAATATTTGCATTTGGAAAGCCAGTTTTTCCAGCATCATTTATTAAAGGGGATATCTTACTTCCAGGGAAGGTGTTTTGCCCCTTTGTCAAAGATAAGGTGGCTGAGTGTGTTTGGAGTTGTTTCTGAATCTTCCAATCTGTTCCATTCATCCTCACGTCTTTTTTTCCCAGTAGCATACTGTTTCCATCACAGTAGCTTTGTCGTATAATTTAAGTCAGGAATTGTGAGGCCTTCTGCCTTGCCTTTGTTGCCTAGAATTGCTTTTGCTTTTGGCCTTCTGTTCCAAATGAATTTTAGGATTGTTTTCTCTAAATAAGTGAGATATGTTATTGGTATTTTGATCAGATTGCATTAAATCTGTTAAACAACTTTGGAAGGATGGCTATTTTTACTATATTGGTTCTTTCTGCCCAAGGACAAGGGATATCTTTCCATTTTCAGTTTTCTTCTTTGATCTCTTTTTTCAGAGTACTATAGTTTTCAATGTAAAGTTCTTTTATTTCTTTTGTTAGATTGATTCCTAAGTATTTCATTTTTTGGTTCCCATTGTGAATAGTACAGTTTCCCTAATTTCTCTCTCAATGAGTTTGTTATTCATGTACAGAAATGTTATTGATTTTTGAGTGCTGATTTTGTATCCAGCTGCACTACTGAATTTGGTTATTAAATCTTGAAGTTTTTTGGTGGAGTTTTTGGGGTCTCCCAAGTATAGTATCATGTCATCTGCAAATAATGGTAATTTAACTTCTTCCTTTCTTATCCTTATTCTTTTTATTTCTTTCTCTTTTCTAATTGCTCAGGGTAATGTTTCCAGAACCATATTGAACAGGAGTGGTGACAGTGGACACCCTTGTCTTGTTCCTGATTTTAGAGTGAGAGCTCTCAGTTTTTTAGATCTGATATTCTGTTCTCAGTTTTGTTCATTCAGCTGTTTATACTTTCAAAAGAATTTTTAATCTCCTGGATATTTGATTGAATCTGCTTCATGGATTCTATTTCTTTTCTGTGTTGGGCATCCATGGTTTCCATCATTTTCCTAGGCTCCTCTATTTTTATTTATATGTACTCTGGATCCTCTAATTATGTCCTTCATTATGGTAAGCATCTCTAGTTATCTGAGAAATTATTTCTGATTTGATTTTTTCTAAGCCTCATTGATTTGCTTTGTTACTTCCACTGTTTCCACTTTACAGTGTCCAAATGGGTGGCTTTCAAATTTTTCCTTCTCATTGCCCCCCGAGTTTGCCTTTGGTGAGCTGTAAGTTGAAGGTTGCATCTTGCTTCTCTGTCTTCTTACTTTCTATTTATTTATTTTTTTTAGTTCAGTTTCTACATTAATGGTTGTAAATTGCTTTTGGTGGTAGCTTTATTGCTAGTATCTAGAACCCTTATCTAGAACTACTTCTCAGAGACGTCTTTCTGGTATAGCTGGCTTTTGGAGCTGTTACAAGATCCTACCTCTTCAATTTATTGGGGATGAGAAGTTGCTGCCTATTTGGCCTAGCCCCTGGTTTTTTGACATTGGCCTGTAATATTGTTTATGATCCTCAGGCAATGTCAGTTTTGGCATTCAAGGAAGAACAACTGATTAGAACAATTATGTCACCTTGGCTAAAGTAGTACAATCATTAATAACAATAGCATCAAACACATCCTAGAAAATGACAAACTTCTGTAACTATTAATTTGCCACCTTTAACTGTGTGAACAAGATTTGTAATTCTATGAGAAAATCCAAAAAAACCTCAGAAAATTGTATACAGTAAATATCCCCTCAATATGGTGATTATACCCTCAAGGGAGAAAATTTAAAAGAGGTTAGGGGAAAAGTAGAGAAATAGAAGAAAAGAAACAGATTAGAAGCAAGGCTGGAGGATTAAGGAAGATTATGCAAGCTTTGGAAAACTGGTGAAGACAGGAGAAAAAGAAAGAAGGAAAAACAGAAACAAAGTAGAACAAAACAAGAAACAGGAGCAACAAAAAATCCCTGGAAACAATGTTCACATTCATATAAAAAAATAAGAACAAACAATTAAGAAAAAGAAAAAAAGCAAAGAAAGAAAGAAAAGAAAAAAAAAAGTCTACTTCAGGGAATGTCTCTGCTGTTACTGATAGACAAAGAGGGCAGATAGAGCCCAGATCCATGTTGACTGATCCCAGCAAGCCGAAAGTAGAATTATGGTGGCATAGTAGATAATCCCAGCAAGCCTGTGCCTTCAGTTCCACTGAAGTTACGGTTACTTCTTGTTTCTGGCTGTGAGGCAGGGACACAAGTTGTTTAGCCTGCAACACTGCCAGTGCATTCTGCCAGTTTGAACTTGGCTACCTGACCTAGGGTGTCTCCCATGAGTAAGCCTCACCCTGACACTGGGAGCCACTAGATGGAGCCAACTTGCAGCTGCTCTGAGTTCTGAGTTCAGTTTACCCTTTTCCTAAATGGCAACCAGCCAATCAACCTCTCCTGGGGGACATCTGAGCTGGAATAACTTATCAACCACTGCAGTCTGCAGCATCCACGGTTCTTTTCCACTGGTGCATTTCTCCATGGAGGCCTCTGCTGTCTCCAGTAGTCACCACGCCTCTTCAGGCTTGAGCCACCTTTCCCATGTTGTGACCTGGAGCTCAGGGAGAAAGTTCCACTTGCCATTTCCTTCTGAATTGAGGTCACTCTTTTCACTCCAATTCTCACTTCAGATCCTTGCTGGGTCCAGGGGCTCCACTTCCCTCCTTCTTTTCCTCATATTGCTATATTACAGCATCTGGACTCCAAATCTCAGAGGCTGTTTCCCTGCTACTTACCACTTTGATATCTTCCCTGAAGTCCTAAGTAACACTTTCTGAACTCTTCTACAAACATACATTTCTAAGAGTTTGTTTAATTTTTATAACAACGTACATATTATTTCTGTATATAAGGGAAACTGAGGCTAATAGATGATAAATAGATTGCCCAAGGTCATATAGTAAATGATGGAGATATGATAGAAACCTAGGGGATCTGGGTCTAGAGCTAGCTCTCTCAACCACTCTGCCAGCCTCTAGTACATAAGCAAATGAGGACCACACTAAGTCTTACTTAAAACAAGACTTTCCACGGAAGACTTTTCCTAATGTTTCTTTTTGGCAAGTGTAGTTATAATTTGTAGATCTATATCTGAGTTTTGTTTCCAGATAAGTTTCCAAACAAAAGCAATAGAACAATAGTGGTTTTGTGTATCTAGAGGAACATGCTTATAGAGAAAGAAGCAAATGAAATTCTATTTTAGCAGTTTTTTATTAAGCACTTGTTATGTCAGCTGTTCCAAAAATATCTTTTTTAAATTAAAATTTAGTGAGTTGGGAAGGGAATATTTTAAGAAAGGCCATGTTGTATCTGGATCATTATGCACAGTTTCTCCACACTTTGAGGACCAAAGCAGAAGGGTTTAATCCAGAAAAAAGAGGACTTTGACTTAGATGCAGCATGACTTAAGTACCTGGTGGGTCACCTGTGCAGCCCCCTGCTCTCTCAATCCACTGAAAGAAATAAAGATGTGCTGCAGAGGTGAAATACCCTATGACACCATGCAGCTGCCTTGAAGGCTTTTTGGCTTTACTGATTTACTTGAATTTTGTCATGATTGACAGCAGAAGGGCCTTTAGTTGGAAAAACTTTACAATGTTCGAGAATCACTGCAATAAATGGAAACTTTGTGGTGTAAAAATTCCTTTAGCACTCTCAAGGGATGAAACACTGCAGCTCAGAGAGAGAAAAACACACTAATGGAGTTTTCTTGTCCACCTCTTAGCTTAGCTTCACTCATCTGACTCTGAACCATTTCTTTCCTCTTGAGAATCTGTTTGGCTCTCTTTAGTTTTGTCTCACATACACATTGTTTTTCCTTTGTGAAACTAAAAAGGGAACATTTCATGTTAGCATTAAAAAAAGAGAGTTTCAATAGTATTCAACTATCTGTGAAACATTTTACCAGATGATTATTATTAAGAACGAGCATTAAAAGGCACTTGATGTATTTAAAATATTTAGAAGAGAATCAAATTGTTGAGTTCTGTGATATGGAGTCTAGGGAAACCTCTATTTCACCTTCCTTTCCCTGCCAGTGATATCTATTTAACCTACCATTCAATTTTTTCTTGTCTTCATCCCTAAATTAGAAAAGATAGTGCACATTACTCATGTGTCTTATTACTTTTCTCTCGTTGCTGAGACAAAATACCTGACATCCAAAGTTAAAGGGAGAAAGGTTTATTTAGCTCCCAGTTTGGCTCCAAGGCAATGTGACACATAGCAGAGTGGCAACAGTTCATGGCAATGGAAGATGGCAAAAGCAACAAGGGAAGAGGGAGGGCCCCTCAACAGTCTCTTTCTGCCCCTTTTATTTTATGCAAATTACTTAGGGTGGATAGCACTCACACCCTTAATTCTAGTGCCCCTGAACCTAGCATTGCACTATGAGTCAATTGCAGAAAAAGCTCTACCTATAACTGCATGAGGCTTTGGGGGAACATCAAGACACAAGCCACAGGGCCAGGGATTTAGCTCAGTGGTTTTGCCCCCTGCTGGGCAAGCGCAAGGACCCGAGTTCGATTCCCGGTACCAAAAAAAAAAAAGACAAAAGCCACAACATCAAGCAATCAATCGCTACCACTTTATGGAAGTTTTTCTCTAAAGGTTCTTGTGGCAGTTAGGGCGAAGTGTCAATTTGATTGGCTTGGAGTTCTGCCCCAGGCATTGGTGGAGCATACTTGTTAGGTGTGTCTGGGTGTGTCATGCAGGTGGTACCTGTCAAGGTCTGGTCCCTGTCTTTCCTGCTTTGGTACTGTTCTGCTTCATTTTCCAGGTGCCATGAACTAAGCATCCTTTTTCCACCATGCCCCTTTACCATGACATCTCTGCTTTCCAGCCAGCTGATTATGGACTGAAACCATGAGTATATTAAGCCTCTCCTCCTTTAAATTATAAATGTTGGGCTGGGGCTGTAGCTCAGTGGTACTGTGGCTGCCTGGCAAGTGCCAAATCCTGAGTTCAATTCCCAATACTGGAAATAAAATATAAATGTTAAGTATTGTGTCTCAGTGATGAGAAAGCTGACTAATACAGTCTAACTGTTAAATGATATTTTCTTTCATTTCATCTTCCTTATAGTCTTTCACAATGTCAACAATGTCTTCTATCTTAAAAGGGTTATCACTTGTCTTTGTTGCCTTTCTTGCTCATTCTCTTATTCCCTTATCATTAGAGGATCATCTCCAGATTATGAAACAATGTTTGTTTTGTTTTATATCTGAGGCAATTTGGGGAAAAGTGGGAGGATGAGTATCTAAAGATGTCCTGATTCTTTCTTGGATCCTTCAGACTCCCATATAACTAATGGAGGCTGCCCAAGAGTTGCTTCTCTGTTGAACCTTTGGGCCTAGAGTCTAAATGAGCTTCTAGACTACTTGAGTACTTAGGGATTGCTAAGAACTTTCCCAAGTTCTGGGGCCAGCAGAAATGACTGTTCTTTGGTTCAGAAAAGTTTTCAGACTAGCTTAGCCTCTTTTTTTTTTTTTTTTTTGGTACCGGGGATTGAATTTGGGTCTTTGTGCTTGCGTAGCAGGTGGTGAAACCACTGAGCTAAATCCTCGGCCAGTTTAGCCTCTGATAGGGCTTAGTTTGCATGCCTCAAAGGCACAGTGAGACTCCTATCTCAAGTTTTTTTTTCATATGAGTTTGCAGAAGAGTGCTAATAAAGATGACCTTTCTTTGCTATTACCAGAAAGGGAATTTTAGTTCCTCATTTACCTGTTGTTTTGGAGGCAATTACCAATATCAGGAAAGCTGATTTATATAATCAGGCAGAATGCAGAAAATGCTATAAATCTCCTAGATTATATTGACACTGTAACCTTGAAAGCATCAATTATTGGAATAGTCAGAAATCTAGAAAATTATATTGTTTGCAGACAGGGACTTTTGTAGAGATATCTTATTCAATTTTCTGTTACCTCAATATAGGACTCACTACATAGTTTGTTGGCTCAGTACAACATGAAAAGGTGTTCAAAAATTAAGGATTTCATTTGGTGACAGCCACTAAATTTAACTCCACACACAGGAAGCTAGCCCTTCCTGTGCATCACTGTTACTTACCAAAAATTTAGTTGTGTGGGTTGGCTGGGTGAAGTGGTAAGAATGGTTGGTCAAATTAGGGTATTTTCACTGTCATTCATATTGTCTAAGATTCCTACAAAGACATGTAGATTTTTGTTGTCCTTGCTATATCGATAAAACAGTGGTAAAGATAATCAGAAGCATGAACAAACTTGTTGCCTGCTGATTGGAAAAGTGGTGACTCACCATAGGTGTTTTGAGGGCTTCCTGACACTGTGAGGTCACTTTGCTCCAACTTTTGACTACAAATTAAGTTTCCCATATGCACCACGGGTTTGACAGCAGAATTCAAGAATCAGGTCATTTCTCATCCCTACTTTTCTCATTTCTGAATTTTCCCTGATACATAAATACAGAAAAGTTAGGGCATTCTGAAGCAAAACATTTTCCCACCATTTTACTAACATTATTCAGACAAGGTTTTGAATTGAATGCTTTTCATATTTATCCTCTGTATTCCACAATCTTTTGGCTGTAGATTTGCACAGTGTACTTTCAAGAGCAAGGCTTTGCAGGGACAATGGTTGTGTCTGAGTTTTCACTGACTGGTGGAAAGCAGCAAGGACACAGCTGAGCTTCTTGTGAAGGTCTAGGAATGAGTGAAAGCAGTGGGGGCTTCTGTCACAGTGGGTTGTTATGTGAACACAACAGCAGCCACCATGTCATTCAAGGTGGCATCAACATAATGGTTCCTTCTGTGCTGCATGTTTATATAACATGCCTACCAGCATCCAGCTTTACCCTTGACTCTTGTCACTTATTTGAAGAGCAGAGTGCTTTCTCTGTGTGACTGTCCTTCATTTTCATGTAGACGAGTGGCTCCCTTTGCTGGAGTACTTTCCCGTTTCAGGGGTATTTTGGACAGGACCTCAGTGTCTCTTCCCTCTGATCCAGACTACACATGTGCTTGGTTGCTTGGTCCTCACATAAAGCAGAAGTATATGTTAAGATTTAAAATCCTGTTGTAACAGTAATTAAGTTGTGCTCAGCACATTATTTGGAACTTCTTTATGGATTCCCAACACATTGATTTTTCTCAAATGGTAACTCTGTATTATTCATTAAAAGAACTCTTCCTTTCTTATGGTAACAGGCCTGCTAATAATGGGCATGATTATCTTCAAGTTCATAGTCTTATTATGTCTGGACATTAAGAGGAAGGTTTAAATATTTCTAAATCAGTTCATTACAGGAGAATTCAAACAATGGGTAGGTCCTTATCTGGCACTAGAGTATGTAGCTACAAGAATTCCACTAGCTAAACACTGTCCTGTGAACATTTTGAAAATGAAGGATGGCAGAAGTACATTCATGTGATCTGGTTCACTTATAAATTCACACACATGTGAGCACATACACTTGTGTGCACAAACACACACATTGAAGCAAGAGACTCATGAAATAATACTGTAATATGTACTGTTTTCTAATATTTTCTTATATTCTTTTCCATATATATAGATAAGATATGTGCTCATTAATAATTAAATTGTTTTTATCCACTAGTGAATTGTGAGGGACAGATTTAAAAAGCATTGGTCTAGACTCTAGTGGCTCAAACCTAGAGTCTTTTGAGACAGAAAGTTTTATTTCTTTTTTTCCCCCCCAGTACCGGAGATCGAACTCAGGGCCTTGCACTTGTAAGGCAGGTGAAACGCCACTGAGCTAAATCCCCAGCCCCATTGAGACAGAAAGTTTTGTATTAATGAGTAGGATTTGTTTTTTAGACAAAAGAGACTTAAGTTTTATCAAATTCTAAAAAGGTCATTGGTGTTTGATCTAAAGGTAATACAGACAAATTGACTAGTTATCACCTCTGAACTTTAATACCCTGCCCCACACCCCATTTTACTGGAATTTCTTTCCTCCTCTTTCTTCTCTCACCCACTAAGTTTACTATGCTCATATCCACTCAAGATTCCCCCCATGGCCAAGAGAATCACATACACTAACTTTTTCTTTTTTACCTATATGATAATAGTAATAATAAAAGTAATGATCATGTATTTAATTTCAAATGGATTCTTTGTCAAAACCTGCACTGGAGCTTTAAATATTTTACATTTAATTCACAAAGTAAATGCTGCAAGACAGTATTCTTATCCCTGATTTTCACAGATAGAAGCTGAGAGTGTGATAACCTAAGTAATATGCCCAAGGTCTCACTGAATAGAGAAGGATTCTAGCACTGAATCCCAAAACTCAAAGCAAACCTACAGCCTGCCACCATATACCTAAGGCTGTATTTTTAGGTATGTGTTTTTTTAGTTGAATCAGGGATTGAGGTTGTAGATGAGATAATTGATTTATGTATGAACTAGTACACTGAGCAAGAGCATGAGGTTCTGTCCAAGGAACTTCTTGAACTGCTCTCATGGCAGAGTTGCCCCTAAGGAAGTTACTTACTTTAAAGGCTCAGGCTCAGTATCTGAAAGTGATTCTTTTTGACCAATAATTCATGGGTGCAGAGCCTAAGAGACCTAGTTGCCCAGTTTTCTGAACACAGCTGCTCTTGGATGAAGGGAGACATAAGCCTTCCAGAGTGTCTCTGTAGCCTGTTTTTACTATATAGCACATTTTTCTACCAAACCATTATAGAAGAGTAATTCTATGGAATGATTAATATCATCAAGAGAAAAGTAAAAGTGAAGTTAGCAGTAACAATGGCAAGACAGCTTATTTCATTGTCCTTTGAACACATGACCTCAGAGCAGTCAATGAAGCTTTTGAGTTCTGCTGGGGCAAGACTTTCCCAAGGGAATTAGAGGCTTTCATCAGCATCTCTCCCACATATAGATGGGAAACTCTCCCACATATAGAAGGCAAAAGGACATTAAGAAACTTGCTAAAAGATACACAAATGATGAGGCACAGATTCAGAACCCAAAGCCTGTCCTCTGACCTCGAAGCCACACAGCCTCTGGGCTTTGTCTCCTGGGAAAAAAACTTCAATGATGAATTTACCCATTTGGCATCAAATGTTAAGTTTGGTGCCAAGGTGGGTCAGACTCAAGATGACCATATAGTCAGGAAAGATGCTCTAGCTTATAATAAATGCTCTGGGGCACCTAGCTCTTCATAAAATAGACTGGGAACCAGCATCATGGCAGAAATACCCCTAGCAAAGAAGGTGGATCTGTTGTTGTTTTGCTGACAGATTGTAATGTTTGCTCAGTTAAAAACAAAACAAGTTCTGGGTAAGTGAGCATCCTCAAACAAAGCAGCTAGAAAATAGGCTGCATTTTTTATTAACTGATGGACAAGAGGTTATGTAGATTTTTATTTTTCTAATCTTCAACTTCTCACAGCATTTTAAACTCTTTTCAAATTGGGGGGGTGGAGGAGAAGAAGAAGAAAAAGAAGAGGAGCAGCGGGAGGAGGAAATAATTGGAGAAGTAATTCAAAATTAAGAAAAAATAAGGGCAGAGAAGCCTATATTTTAAAAATTTCAAATGAAAATTTGTTTGAAGGAAAAATTTCAGAGAAAAAATATAAAAAGTCTCTTAAAATACAACAAGAGCTAGTTTAAAATGCAATTTCAAGAGATCTATCAAATTTTTTCCCATTAAATTTATTGGTACATTTTAGGTATAAAATACAGTTACATTCATCATTGGGATCGTGTACCATTACATGAGTTTCTTGGTTCTTTTTTT
>NW_004624819.1:5470736-5487621 GCF_000247695.1 Heterocephalus glaber | reverse complement strand
AGAGCCTTGTCATGACTTTTTCTTTTTGTTGGATTCTCCCCCTTTGCATTTAATTTGTCACGCCCAGTGGATTCATTCTTCTGGGCTTCCTGGGGTTGTGATCCTCATTGTCTTTTCCTAGGATTTTGTCTAAAATTGTTTGGAGTGCTGGTTTGGTATTCATGAAGCTCCTAAGGTACTCTTTATCATGAAAGTATCTTATTTCTCCATCAAGTTTGAAAGATAGTTTTGCAGGGTACGTCAATCTGGGTTGGAGGCTGTTTTCTATTAGGGCTTGAAATATGTCACTCCAAGCTCTTCTTGCCTTGAGGGCTTCCATTGAGAAATCTGCTATGATTCTGATGGGTTTTCCTTTGTATGTGATTTGTTTCTTTTCTCTCACTGCTTATAGAATTTTGTTCTTCTTGTGGGTTTCTGGAATCCTAACTATTATATGCCTGTGTGTACACTTTTTTTGATCAAGGCTAGTTGGAGTCTTATATGCCACACTTATCTGTATGCCAAGTTCTTTCCCCCTCCTTCGGAAGTTTTCTGCCATCACTTTTGTGAACGGTTCTTTATGTGATCTGCATGCTCTCCTGTTTCTTCATTGATGCCAATCAGTCTTATGTTATTCTTTGCATCATCTAGCAGCTGCTGGATTGATTTCTCATGGTCCATTACAATTTTAAAGCAATTTTTCTTTTCTTGGTCACTAATTGCAATCTTATCTTTTATATCTGAAATTCTGTCCTCACATTGGTTCATTCTGCTGAGTAGACTTTCAGTGGAGTTTTTAGTCTCCTGGAAATCTGTTTATATCTGTTTTATGGATTCCAATTGTTTCCTATGTTGGGATTCTATTATGTTCCCAAGCTCCTCTGTTTTTTTGTCTGTGTGCCCTCTAGATTTATTAACCATGTCTTGTACTATGGGCACAATCTCTACTGTTGTGTGAGAAATTATTTCTGATTTAATTTTTTTCCAGGTCCTCTTTTGTTGCCAGTTTAGGGAGTCCAGGTGGTTGAGTATCAGATTGTTCTATCTTGTTTCCCTTTGGTGTTGCTGTCGGTGATCTGGAAGTCTGTATTTCAGGCTTGTTTATGTGTCTTCTCATTTACATGGGGTGGGGGTGGGGGTGCTGCTGGTGCCCAGGCAGCTCACCTCCTCTGCCCTGGGAGTGGTGGAATGGCAGCAGGGGAGCCTCCTCCTAGGTGCTGGGATCTGCTCACCACCTCTGTCCTGGGAGTGGTGGAATGGTGGCAGGGAAGCCGATCTATCAAATTTTTAAAAGTTTCTAGGCATGGTGGCACATGTCGATAATGCTAACTATATATTTGGAAGGTCAAGGCAGAAAAATCAAATTCAAGTCCATCCTGGGTAATTTTGCAAAACCCTGTTTTTATGGTTTGTGTCTAGTTGAGTTCTCAAAGCCTCATGAGGTCATGGGCTTTTTCAGAGGTGGGTGGATCTAGAATGTGTGATGCTGGAGTTGATTCATGATGCAATGCCAGGCTCAAGGACATTAGGATAAAAGGTGTGAGTGCAATCCTCCCTAAGTAGTCTGAATAAAATAAAAGGGGCTGACAGACTCTGTTAAGGTCTCTTTTTTGCTTTTGCTACTATGTGGGCACCATGAACTCTTTTTCTTCTCCAACACCCCTCTGCCATGTGCCACTCTGCCTTAGAGCCAGCTGATTATGGACTGAAACCTCTACAAACAATAAGCCAAATAATTCTCTCCCCCTTCAACTTTGGGTGTCATGCATTTTGTCTCAGCAACGAAAGAGAAGTAACTAAGACAGAATTTGTTACCAGGAGTAGGGTCGTTGCTGTGACATTACCTGGCCATGTGACTCAAGAGCCTTTGGAACTGGCTTGTGGGAAGGGGAAGAGTTAGGAAAGATTCAGAGATGGCAGCCAAGGAAATAGAGCTCGAATACCTTAGACTGTTCTCTATGGGAGGTTTTGGTCAGAGCTCAGATGACCAAATAGCTGGTAAAGACCAGGCTCAGGAGGTTTCTGCTGGGAAGAACTGCATTGGCTGCTGGACTCCAGAAAATTTGTGTTATGCCTTGGCAGAAAGTTTATTTACATTTTGCTCATGTCCAGAGAATTTTCCAGAGACTGAGATTAAATGTGGTGGACTAATTAATCTGGCAGAAGAAATTTCAAGGTAGTCCAATGTTGAGGTGGTGACATGGACACTGTTAGGGTCTTTTAGCCAGATCTATGTTGAGAATCAAGAGCAAAGTGCCCAGAAGAATGATTTAAAATGTTGTGAGTTTGGCCAGAAAAAAAGCTGCAATAAAGCTGTGGACTACAAAGATAGAGCAGAAAAGATCTTGATTGCTGAGAAGGAAGAGGAGAGTAGAAAAGATGGCCAGGAGGCATCACAAAAAGCAGCAGGAGTCCACCTTTTGCAGTCTCAAAATTGCAAAAGTGAAAGACTTTGTTTTGAGAAGAGAACCCAGACCACTATGTTCCAAAATGGCGATGGCTTAGAAAATTTGTTCCTCAAGATTGAGTTCAGAGTGCTCAGTGATCCAGGCACTTGACTCCTACAGCTAAGAAAGAAGGAAGCCAGGCTACTGCTTCAGCTGGTGACAGACCTTGATATTATCCATGTGGCACTGGTTTTAGTTACATGCAGAATGCAAGAGTTGTGGGGTCAGGAAGGCTTCCATTGATATTTCAGAAGAAGACCTAGAAGGCCAGGCAGTGTACTCCTGAGAAATGAAGCAGCGTGTGAAGCTGTGAGTATGAAGCCAAAGGTATAGCGGAGACCCCAGAAGTTTAGAGAAGTGGGGAATGTGGATTGTCTGAGGAAAACTGCAAGGAGAGAGAGCAGAACCCACCCAAGAGAGAAGCCATGGGAGCTATCTTAGGGGTGAAGCCACCCCTTTTGGTGTTCAGAACTTGCCACAGATTTCTGGGAATGCTGAAAGTGGAACTACAGGATTTAATATTTGCCCTGTTGGATTTTGGACTTGCTTTGATTCCATTCCTTGCTATTTGGAATGGAAATGTCTATTTTGTGCCATTGAATATTGGAAGTGTTTAACTTTGTTTTCATTTTATTAGGGGCCTGCAGCTCAGAGTTTGCCTTAAATTTCAGAGGAGACTTTAGACTTGGACTTTTCAGCAATATTGAAACTGTTAGGGCTTTGGCCACTCTTGGAGACGGACTAAATGCCTTTTTCATAAAAGAATGTGCATGAGTCTTTTGGGGACCAAGGGCAAATGTTGTGGCTTGTATCTTTATGTCTCTCCAAAGCCTTATGCAGTCATAGGTGGGGCTTTTTCTGAGGTGGCTGAATCTAGAATGTGCAGTGCTGGGATTAAGGGTGTGTGATTACTAAACTACTTGAATGATTGGTTTGGCACTGTCCTAATCCTGGATGAGATAAAAGGTGCAGAAAGATACTGTTGAGGTCTCTTGTTGCTTATTCTGTCTTCTGCCAGCATGAACTATTGCCTCTCTGGTACTCTGCCTTAGAGTAAATCACTTATAGACTGAAACCTCTATGACTAACCCACCAACCCTTTTTCCTTTTAACTTTGGGTCTCAAGTATTTTGTCTCAGCAATGAGAGACAAGCAACTAAGATACCTGTCTCCAAATAAAATATAAAGACCTGGGGATGTATCTCAGTGGTAGAATGCTTATCAGCACGTGTGAATCTCTTGGTTCAATTCTCAGTACTGAAAAGAAAATTTCAATTTCATTTTTAAATTAACCAAGCATAGGGCTTCAGGGCATCCACTTTTATATGGCACTATATTTTTTCAGAGACTAAGAAATTCCTCAGTGTTTTTAATCCAATCTTTTATTAATTTTTCCCAAATTGTTTAGATACAAAAATATTACTAATTTGATGATGCATTCTTATGACCAGAGAGGTTCTTCTCTGGTTCAACAAGAAAAGAAGAGGGTATTAGAATAATGGGTTATAATTGAGGGCATTAGTGTTTTCTTCCTCAAACAGAACTCAGAATACTTGTTTGGGGTAGGAAACTGAGTTTGTTTGTTAGTATATCTCACAGTCCCCTAAACAGTGACGGTGGCATTTTGATTGCTCAAAAAATTATATAGTAATTACCTACTATGATTAGTGTACATTGTTTGCTTTTCCCCCCATAAAGTTACTAGGGTTGTGTCAATTTGTCCTTGTTGTTTTCTTCGTAACCTGTAGCTGACTGTAGTAAAAGTTGCAGTCTGGTGTCTGGAAGAGATCAGAACTACCTTCCATCTAGAGATCAACTGAAGTCTGGTCTTTTGTGACATTTCTTTAATCACATCTCTGTGGTGCTATGAGAGGTGTTTTGGAATTAGCACAGTGCAGTCATTCAAAAGGTATAGACTAGCTACATGCTCAAGAGGGAGCTATGTGAGTAAAGAGCCATACACATTAGATTAATGTTAGGTCAATTTTAGACCCAATAATTGCATGTCATGGTGACTTGTGGGGTGGGGTGGGGAGTAGAGCAAGTGGTATAGTTAGAATATGAAGTTCAAAAAAAAAAAAGAATATGACGTTCAAATAGCTTCATAGCCTTAATAGTGTACATTGTTGAAATCTGCAGAACCTTTTTACAAGATACATTCTATAATGTCACTGACTCTTGTGCAAACAATGGCACACGTCCAGGCAGAATATGTGTCAGGCTTCTCTGGGTGGTGTTTAGTAGGGAGAAACTCCAAGACAGGAGTGGTCATGTGCTGTCCGAATGCACAGAGACCTGGTGTCAAATTTTAGGAGATGGATTCCAAGCCCTGCCAAGGAGCTTTTAAGCCTCATGGTTATGGAAGCACTGGTCCATTTTCCAATTGATCAAGAGCTGGGATAGAATTATGAAAGATCATAGTGAAGTCTTAGTTTCTACCTTCAAAAAAAAAAAGGCTCTTCTGGCTCGAAGGTCAGGGACAAGATGGTGCCCTGGTTGCTGGCATCGCCTATGGAACCAAGCACTATAGTTAACTGAAACCTCGGGCAGAGGAGAGGAGGCTAGCTGTGGAGGAGAAGAAGAAGCAGGATGAGCTGAAATGCATTGAGAGGGAACTGGTAGAAGCCCAGGATGGCAGTATATTGAAGTGAGAGGTGCTAGCAGCCTGCATTGGCCCAGATGAATAAAGCTTCGAGTTGTGTGAACCCCCTCCCCCCCCATCAATTTAACATCCTTAGTTGGGGGAGCTTCACATGTTCCCCTGACATACTTAGAGGGTGGTCCAAGCCTTGCCAGTTGTCTCTGACTCAGTGGGAGCTAGCAGCATCATTATTTCAGCTTTCAAGGGTGGAGAAGGGTAATATCATCCTTACCTGGGTGTGATTAGAGGACTAAACTCCTAGTCCTCTAGGAAGTTGACCAGGATGGATTTCCACAAGCACTGCTCATGGCTGGGTTCCAAAGAGATTTATAAGGAGGGTGACATTCTTTTGAGAGGCCACTCTAGGGAGGACAGACTTCAGTCAGTTAACCCTTATGTCTAGAACTTCAAGGATAAAGAAATGGTGGCTATCTGAACAAAAAAGATCAATTTACCTAAAAGGGGTAAAATATGAGTGTGTCTTCAGAATTCTACTGAAGACAGTCAAAGCTGGGGTAAATGAAGCCACCTCTTTCTTCAATCCCACCATTTAGGAAAATCCTCAGATGGATTTTAAATACTCACAGGCCAGGGAACTGGGGAAAGATGATACACATTTAGGTTTGTGTTATTCATGTATTTCTTTTTCTCTCCCTTTCCTGTGTGTTTTCCTTGCCCACTTTATTTTGTCTATGTCTTATTTTCATCTATCTCCTCTTCCTCCCTCCTCTCTCTCTCCTCTCTCTTTCTTTCTTTCTCTCTTTTTCTTTCTTTCTTTTTCTTTCTTTCTTTTTCTTCTTTCTTTCTGCTTTTTCCAGTCTCTGTATTTTTATTACTCATTTTTATGCTATCTCAGAATAATAAAGTGAAACTACTTATTTGAAAACATCTTCTCTCTCTCTTTTTTTAACCTAGGATTGAACTCAGGACCTTGTGCTTTCAAGGCAGGTGGTGGCACTACTGAGCTAAATCCCTGGCCCCTGAAAACATCTGCTCTTTAAAGAATGTGTGATCATTCAACTTTTTTGTTATCAGTATTGAATTTTTGACCACTCAGAGTTATCTTATCATCATCTCCACTACTCTTTTTTGGTATTTTTTCACTGCTTAAAAAAAAGTGTAATTATTTTTACATTCTGTTAGGTAAAGCTGAGTCTTTTATATTTTAAAAATTATCTTTCTATACCTCTTTCTTTTTCCCTAACAACTAGAGTGAGCTGCTTATTGGGTGAAGTTTTATTTGAGAGAAAGTGAATGACTTGACTTTGTTGTTGATAATTAATGAGACAATCAGGGAACAAAAATGATGGCTGTAGTTTCCCTGAGTGGAAGGTGAGTAATGGAGAGTGGATTGGGGGCTGTGGTGGTCACAGATGCTTCTTCCAGCAAGAAGACAACACTGGGCAGTGCACAAGGACAACACAGTGAAGCTGTCCGTATCAGATGATACCTGAACATTTGGGTGTCAAAGCCCATGAGAAGAGATGGCTGATCAAGTCTGAGTCAATCCACTTTGATGTTGTTGAGCTGTGGAGGTGAAATATTGGCAGATGTTTTTCGTTTTTATAATTTGTTCCTCACAATTCTTGGTTCCTTGAACCCAAGAAATTGTAATAATATTGATTATGGGAGCACTTAGACCAAGCTCACTCTAAACAAGTACATTTCCTCTCTTCCTCTGAAGCCCTTCAGGCAAATGACAGTGGGAATATCTCATGCATGTTAAAAGCTGATATCTGCCAGGAAAATTAGTCAGCACATCCCAGATTTATTTTCAGTTCCCTATGAATGTAAAATGAAAGCAGCCATTGCATAATCACTGTACTTTAACAATGGGGAAGGAACAGCCTGATGAGACTGGAAGAGGGGCTACTTCTTTGAGAAGGACCCTTAAAATCTCGGATTTAGCTAAGTTTCCCTCAGATAACAGTTGGTCTAAAAACATCAGCAGGACTTCCTTAATGAAAAACTTGAGCTTTCCCAGTACTCTAAAAATTCTGCATCAGAAAATGTATGTGACAGACAGCAGGCATAAAACTAGCTGTAGTTGCCTCTGAACTTTATATAATATTTGACTTTTAACAGAATTACAGGCACAAGGAATATTGAAATATTCTCTCTCTTTTTTTTAAAAAATGTGATGGTATCCTTTAAGTCTTTCAGAAATATTTATGGAATGCCTGACAGGTACCAGGCTTTTGCTAAACACAAGGCACCTGTAACTCAGTAAACTTCATGATTGTTTCTTACAATAGGTTTTCTGTGTATGATTTCATATTCCAAAGAGTGCCTTGGGACAGGAAATGAGTCAGTGAAATTTTACAATGAGGAGGAATGGTGGATGATGAAAGATGCTTTCACACTTTGTCTCCCTAGGGTTAGCAATTTTCTAGCAGTAGCAAACATTGTCTCCAAGAGGGGAAGATGAGGACTAACATGATTTTTAACTGAAGAAAGTAAAAATAATGAAATTATTTTAAGTATTAGCCTGACTTGGTAAACAGTACAGCAGTGGTGTTCCTAGTCACCAAAGGATATGTCCAAGAGGGAAGGTGAGGGCTACAAACAGAAAGGCATGGATTGAACATCTTGTGTGCTTTACCTTATTTCATCTGCATGAGAAATCTGTGAAGAATAGAATATTTTTTCATAATTTCATCTGTCAAAAAATAAATTGTACTAAAAATTTAAGAATTAAAAAATTTGTATTCTTAAAATTAATAATTTTTGAAGATTAATGTGACTATTAAATAGAACATATAAAATGCTTAGAACAGTTTCTGGGGGCAGGTAGGAACTCCATGTGGGGATAGGTTATCATTTGAGACCCCACATTGAGGGAGGTAGAGCAGTTTTCTCAATAGAGAGGAGAGAGTGGAGAGGAGGAGGAGCACTTTGGAAAGAAAGCAAGGCAGAGAATTCTATTTGACTCATCCCTGACTTCTGCATGACTACCTGAAAACATGCCTAACAAAAAAGATTAAAATGGGCAAAAATTGCCTAGAGCTTTCCCTTGTCACTTGTCTGCTCCTCTTTCACTTAGTTCTGAGGACCCTGATACAGCCTTTTTTCTTCCCAGAATGTCAGGATCTAAGTACACCCCTCTTTCTGCAGGTTTTGTTTTTTTTGGTACCAGGGATTGAACTTGGGTCCTTACGCTTGCGCAGCAGGCAGCGAAACCACTGAGCTAAATCCCTGGCCCTTTCTGCAGTTTTCTCAGCTCATGACTTCCATATTACTTTCTCTAATGCCTCTTTAAATGCCCATGATCTCTGCTCTGTTCCTCCAATAGTCAATTCATCTCTTTGTTAATTTGAGGTGTGGATTAACAGTTATTATGTTAGTGGATGTTATTGTGTATTCTCTTTCAATGAATACATGTATATTTCATTAGATGACTTTTGGAGGCCAAATCTTAAATAAAAGAAGTATCCTCACAAATAGGTGTTTTAGTTTTTATGTCAGGATGGCTTTAAAGACAACTTGAGTGAAGGTAGGATTTTCCAGTATCTCTCTGATCATATCTGATTAAATCTCCACTCCTCTGGGGAATTTCCAACATCAGGAAAGGGGTGAAATGTCAAGGGCACTTAGAAACAACCTGACCAACTTCTGTGCTGTTTGGACTTCAGCGTTTGGTGGGGGGGAAATAAGAAATCTGAATTTTCAGCATTCATTCATTGATTCCGTTTGTCACACTTTGAAAGCTCTTCATTTTTCATAGATTGTGCTATGTCTCTAGTTTTTCAATAGCTTTCTTATGAAAGAGACAGAATTAGCCAACTGTCACTGCTTTGGGGGAATGAATTTCTAATCCATTGTATTTTGGCAAACTTTTGTAACCAAATGAATTATTTTTCATTCCCCTAAAGGCTCTCTTTATTAATGGCCACTAGACACATCTATAATAGTAACACCTTTTAAATTTAATCTTTCTGGATGAGCGCTTTCCCCATGGCTCAGGGCTTTGGATCTATCTCCCAGTGCTCATCTAATGGGGAAACTCTGGGTAAGTTTTTCCTATGCTTTAGTTTTATATCTGAGTACTTAGGTCTGATTTTCAGCTGGAGTTGGAGGGAGTACACTAAAATGAAAATGTGTATACCATTAAATGCTTTCTGATTTACATGGCTTTAGGGTTTAGAGTTGTCTGGCATTTTGTCAGCTTACTTTGTGAAGAGAAATATTGGTGTGGTCTGAACTATAGTTACTTATTGGCTCACTTGGAAAAATGGAAAGAGATTTTATTCCTTTCTGCCCCTTTATTCCTACCTACTGTAAAGCTGTTCAAAAGTTATTTCCTGATCTATTTTCTCCAGAAGTAAAACTGAGAATATCACTTCTGTTTTCATCCACACAATGTGTGCTTATCTAAAATTATGTCTTTATGGTCATTAAAAGATTTTTTTAACCAGCCCATTAAGAATTTATAAATAAGGTGCCATATTTTACCAAATATACTTTCCTAAAAGCAAAGCAGCTTGTTGTACTTCACTTGATAGGTAGACGACCAGTAAGTATTTTCTTTAAGGCTAAATTTATGGTTCAGGGCCAGCCCGTCTAAGCCTTGTAGAGTAGCAAGCACTGCAGAAATGGTGGGAATGCCATGCTTTATTCTGAGACTTTCTGAGAATTAAATCTGGCATAAGAGAATCCTGTTTCCCCTAGATTTGGAAATCTAGCAGCTTCTTGAAAGAACCTAATTTTAATAACAATATTTTACAATAGAAATTTTCTGAAGGATGAAAGGAAATTTATAAAATAGGGAGAGCACATGAATCTCTGAGAAGGTAAAGGATGTGTTGAAGAGTTGAGTCTCTGTAAGTGGATCAACAATCAGGTCACATACATATTTTATTAGATGACAAACACATGTTTTAAACCTTTAATGAGATGGTAATATTGACCAAAATAAAATGTAAAAGTAAACTTCCTTTTCTCCTTCTACACACACATGCAGTGAGTCCTTTGTTATCTGGATGACACAGATCCACAAGAGCTGCTGGGCCAGAGGTTTTTAAGATGGCAGCCAGCCATCATGTGCTCCCTGCACTGGTGAAAATTTTAGATGTTGTTGAATTATATCGAGGGTGGGGATGGGAACATCCCAGCCTTTTCAGAAAAATCAGCTATGTGAGCATGACTGACACACATATGACCTTTATTGGATACATTTCAAGGGAATGATTTTCTTTGGGAGATTATCAAGTTAGATTGATTTGTTTTACTTTCACAACATGCTGTGTTATCTCTTGGGGAAGTTCCCAGGTTTACATGGTGAAAAGTCAATGAACACACGGACAATTGGAATAGTCCTGTATTTCCTTGGTGCATTATAATTTTAACATACTTGTAATAGTTTGAAGTGTCTAATTATTCCTTCATGGGTACCTGCAACTGTGCTAAGTCTTTCACATATTTAATATTTCTTAATGGACATGATTTTATGAAAGTCCCGTACTGATTTTTCATGAGCTGGAAATTCAAACATTCCAAGATGCTACCTTGCCTGCCAAGGATCACACGGCAGGAAAGCAGCAGAGCTGTATTTTCCTGACTGCACAGTTCAACTTGTAACTCAGTGTATTTCAGTGTCTTTCGTATCAGGGCTCCAGCTGCCCTAAAAACAAGCCTGCTTCCATTTCTGGCCTTGAGGGCTTGACACTGAGAGGGATTAACTGTTATTTGGGCAGCACATCAGGTACTTGGGTCTGGCCAATACATATAGCTTCTCCCTGAAAACAGTACCATTATAGTTTTTTATGCTGAATTTATTTTGCTGCTTTAGCACTCAAGCATGTACAAGATTGATACCACTGTCCGGGCTGGAGAAAATATAGGACTTCTGAATTTTTCATTGCTCTCTGGCTGTTTCCCATGTGGCATGTCTTCCTATGATTCCCTTCTCCAAAATTTTATCTGTTCTTTCCAACCATTCAAACTATCACATTTGTAGAATATGTATTCAAACAAAGTATTAGGCTGGAGCTAGATTCTAACTACCTGAAATCTTCTCCCTGAAATCTTCTACCTTAGGAGCGATACTTGCTTATTAGACAAAATTAATTTCTGCATGTTGTAATTTCAGCCAACATTGGGATAAAAATTAGGGGCTGACCAGTATGAGCTAAGGGGACAGACAAGAAAGAAATCTTGAGGGCCTTGAGGGTCCACCTAGCTGTGACTTGGGTAAGAACGAGGTGTGGGCCTCAAAACTTTCTGTCCATCTCAGTCACCTCTTTCCCCCCAACAACTAACTCCTGAAATATTTTATGAGATTGTGTGTGAAAGTATTAATAATGTATAGTCATTGAAGCCACCCTTTTATAAATTGTGCCCGATTGCATAACTAATTCACTTTGAAGAACCGGCTTATTATAGCCACATGGAAGTCCCTTTTGATGGCAACCTCCATTCTATCCCTGATAAGGAGGCTTTATGTCTTGGAGCATATACAAAATGTCCATCTGCTTGAGATTTTGAATGATTAGAGGAAATAATACCCCCAAGGGCAGCATTAAGTCATGCTTAGCTGGGGACAGCCTAGAAGAATCTTGGTTTGGTTAAAAGAACATGGTCTTTAAAGACAGAACTGGGCTTAGTCCAAATTTTGAACTTATTAGGCAACACGTAATCCTGAACACATTTGTTAACCTTGGTTTTATCTCTTATGAAGTAGAAATAATAATACATTACTTTCAGGAATGTGTTTGGATTTAAATAGCAGAATTCATGTCAGTTCCTTTAATGGCTGTTTATACTCAAGGTAGTAGGGTTTTCAGAATTGACAATGGCATACCCAGGAACTACTTTCACATCAATGAATTAATTTATTCATTTGTTTTACAAATGAGTGCTGAATGACAGGTAGGGGGATTAATTGAGAAAGGGCCTTAGAGGACTCCAGGGCTAATTATATTTTAGCATTGCTTTTTATTTGCTGGGATTTTCTCTGTGCTTTTGTTTATATGATAAATAATTAGCTGATTGGGTTTTCAGTGCAAATATTCTCTATCTAAATTTCTCTGTCTTGTGGATGAGAAATTCTGACATTGGGCTTAATGATGAGGTATTAATAAGTAAGGAAAGCATTTCTTTAACAGAGGAAAATATCATTTCCATGTGTTCACTTTCAGACTAGAAACTTTACAGCAGAAATTCCCTATCTTATCTGTACTTACTAACCAATTTTATTTTAGTTTTATGGGTCTATTTTAGGATAAAGGAAGAGATTTTGGCATTGAAGAGCCTAACTTATGATTATGTTCTGTCTTCCACGTCCTGAGTTGATTTTCTAGTTGTAGAAATCCATTTTCTTAATGGAGTAAACAGAGACTCAGAGAGGTAAGACTTTATCTGTGCAACTATTATAGATAGATGAGCTAGGTAGAGATATTACAGGCAGTCAGATAGGGCTAAGTCCTCCAGAGGGCCAGGACAAACGTGAAACAAACCACAGCTCCACATCGGCTGAAAACCAGGCTTCAAGATGGAGACAAGATGACCAGATCCACATACTTCTTCAAAGAACTGGGCTTAGAGAAGAATAGATAGGCATTGACTACCCTGGGAGTGACCAGAGACTTCTGGACTGACCACCTCCTAGGAAAATCCTTGTTCTTTCCATCCACACTTGCTACATGGCTTACTTCCCAATTGGACCACCATTACCTAAGTGACTATACTTGTAACCTTATTGGATATTCATGGCTGTGGCCCACGTTGTACCCACATGGGCTTCACCCTATAAAACTTCTTTGTAGAGTGGGGTCCTTGGCTACCCACTTGGGACCCTCCTGCCCATCAGGAGCTTTCCTATCAATAAATATCTTCTTACTTTTAACCGCCATCATTCCTAGGACTCATTCTTCGATTTCTAGAGAACAAGAACTCGGCATATCACACAGTTAACATGTTGGGAGATATATTTCATATTTCATATTTCCCGTGACACAACTACAGTATTTCTGCAGAGTCAGGTGGGCAGGGTCTGTTCCACTCAATGTTGGAAAGTGCTTTTTGTGTTTTAAGCATAATTAAGTTAGATAATTACTTCTAGGATTCATGAATATTAATATGTAAGATCAGAAAATGAGAATCTATAAAACTCCATAAGATACATCATTAGAAAACATTCTTTATTCTCCATCCTGCATTAGTCCTTTGAAAATATATAACTTAAATCTGTTCAAAAAAGGGTAATTTACATTAAAATAGTAACTGCTAACAGTTTATCATTCAGGCTGGTTACACTGCTGGATGCCACAATTAGTAATTGAAAAGGCCAGAAGAATGAAAAAGAAAAGACAACTATAATTACTGGTAGAAATACAGCTCACTGCAACATGGTAGAAGGGATCTACATGCCTGTAGCTCCAGAAACAATCAGCCAGAAGTCTCTCTTTGAAACAAGAAACTATAACAAACTAAGATTGCTTTGTGAAACTTTGAGGTTACAAGTCAAGATCTCCATGGCTCAGTTAAAAAATTATTTATTCAGCACCTCCTTTTTCCTAGTCAGTACTAATCTCTGGTGAAAAAAAATCACTGGGGATATACTCTGTTCTAGAAGGACTCACATGATAGGTGGAGAAGGAAGTCAAGATAGTCACGCATTGGATTAAGACAAATAATCAAACAAGTTACATAGAAAATATTTAAGAAATGAAGCAGGTTTTATGAGCAATTTTTCCCCAGAAGGATAAAGAAGATCTCATTGTGGAGGTATCTGAAAAGCCAACTTTGAATTCTCCAGAGGTAAAAATGGGGAGGGCTATTCCAGTCAGAGGGAAGAGCTAGTACGGAATTGTAAAAGCTCACATGCAGGAAGGAGCACACAGTCAAGCATGGTAGGTCTCAGGGGCACTTGGGAGAGGGTGGAGAAGGCCTGCAGGACAGATACGTAGCTTTAGAACACTGTCTTAGGCAATTTGGGCTGCTGTAACAAAATAACATAAACTAAGTGTCTTATAAAAGACAGAAATGTATTTCTCACAGCTCGTGATACTACCATGTTTGGATTCCAGGGAGGCCCCTCTATTGGTGTGTAGACTGCAGCATCTTGTATTCTCAGATGTCAGAAAGAGGCTAGAGAGCTCCCTGGATTCTCTTTCACAGGGACACATTTCACTCACAAGAACTCCAGCTTCATGAACTAATCACTTCCCAAAGTCCCACAGCCTAATTCTATCACATTGATGGTTAGGATTTCACTGTGTGAATTCTGGGAAGATACAAACATTTAGTCACTGGAGACTTTTCACTGAAACTGAACTAAGCCTTTTCATCCCTGAATATGAGATGTTCATTAAAAAATAACTTGTGATTAGATTTGTTCCCTAAGCAAAATAATTTGAAAGTACATCTGTGTTTACCTGGAAAAAAATTTTTTTTCTTGCCTGTTTTAATAGGAAACAGAGAAATAGGTCTTTTGCAAATAGGAAGAGGATCAAGAGGTGGATAAAGAGGGGACTGAGTGAACAGAAAGGGGATAGAAAAAGAATTAAGATGAGTTATGTACATGTACTAACTCTCCATGATGAATTTCATTATTATGTATAGCAAATATACACTAATAAAAAATTAGAAAAAATCATTTAAATTGAATCTAAGTAAATTGAATAAAATAATTGAATCCAAGTACAATTTGTGGCACAACTGCAAAGAAGTTTGGAAATTGTCTGACTAGGAAGGTAAGAATAAAATAAGAAAAAGTTTCTGCTCTCTTGTTACTTGATAATCTAGAGGAGTAGGCAAATGTGGACTCTAATCTGTGGAAGGTTCTGAGAAGTGCTGCTTTAGATGCTAGTAGATCACAGAGCAGGAGGTAGGGATGAGGCGGGGATGAAGTGTGGTAACAATGTTCTTGGAAGATTCAGAGTAGGAGCTGGGTCTTGAATCCAGAGGAAGTGTTCAGGGGCACAGGCATGATAGACTAGGAGAAATCATCTGGGCTGAGAAAGCCTCATGAGCAAGTTAAGTATAAATGTGGAAAAATGCAGGGTGGATTCAGAAATCTGTAGTGTGGTGGATCTGGACAAGAGATGATGTGATCAGGGGAGACTGGTGGAGAAATCTTTGGAGACAGGTGAGTGTGTGGGCCAGCCATCCTACCCACTGTGTTTCACAGGTTCTTACTGTATATATGCATTCCAAAGTCAGACACAATTAAGAGGAGACATGGTACCTGACTCAAGAAACAGTAAAAATGGGAAGACACAGAAGTCTGGACTAGAAGAGGGTCTTCATGCAATCCTCCCAGCCATGTCTCCTGATTGGAGTCATCGGCACCCTCGTCCCTGCCGTCACTGTTGCCTAGTGTAACACACATGTGGCTGCTCCTTCCGGCAGTCTGTTCTCAGTCCCTTGTATTCCACGTGGCGTATTCATATACCTGTTCAAAATAGATACATTAGTTGACCCTCCCTTCATTATCTCATATGTTATATCCCTATCATCAACAAGTCCTTAAGATTTATATCAATATATCTCAATTCCAGCATCTTTAGGCCTCTGGATTTGCTTCCTTCACCTTCACCTTCACCTAACAACCACCATCTCTCGCCTGAAACCTGAATGTGGGGCCTCAGTTTCAACTGACTTATTGTAGTCTCTTCTCAATTTCATAATCAAAGAAGTTTTTCCAAAACATTAAGTCCAATGACCTCACTGCCCTAATTTGCCCAGCCTTTGAGGTGCTGGCTGGCTTCATAGGTCACCTTGGGCCACAGAAGCTTCCCTGTTTACTCTAGGCAGACGTGACAGGACCTGCAAAGCTCTGACATAGAGAAAGAGTAGGGACATTTTCTTCAAGTCTTTAGGCATGAAAGCATGGGGAACAATTTAAGAAATGGGGTGAAAGGATCAATTTACATATTCGCAGACATTTGGTTGGAAATAAAAAGAATTCACTAGCCCAGTATTGTCCTTATCTTCCTTTCACCTTCCTGCCATGCCCCCCTCCCTTCACAGACAACTGATGGAATGCTTTCTGCGCTGGTAATAGAGGGTCACACGCTCAGGGCAGAGTTCAGTCTTCACATCTTCTAGATCTTCTGGACCACTAAGGCGGAGGTGGGGGTCTGCTCCCACGTTTAGGCTGCTTGATCTGACTGTCCATCCTGATTTCTCCCACACTGCATCAGTGTGTGAATTGCTTTCACTTGACCACCTTGGCCACAGGGCCAGTGCTGTGTCTCATTTGTGTCACTGGAGCCTGGCCATGTGGTTTTGACCCTGCCACAGAGCACATGCTCCTGATGGATAAAACATAGCCTTTATCATCAAGTTGCTCACTAGCTATTTGGGGAGAAAGATTATGAATTAATAATTATGCTGGGAAGTGATAAGAGCCCTGACAGTCCCATAAGAATGGTGTGGCTGCAGTCCAGGGGAAGGAGTGGAGAGGGCCTTGTGCTTTGTCCCTGGTGTATTCCAGCAGCGTTTTCACTGGTTTAGGACAGGAAGAATATTGACTGCAGAGACTGTAGATTGCTTGTAAAGTTGTGAAGCTCTGGGAAACCCACAGCTGGGAGTTCCTGGGTCATAATGAAGGATGACCCTCACAGCACAGGTGGCCAGCCTCATTTTTTAAAAAACTGTATATCCTTGTATTGGTACATTTTAGGTATACAAAATAATGACATTCATCATTGGAGATTTGCACCTTTACATAATCTCTCTTGTTTCTTCAATTTCCCCCTTCCCCTGCCCTCCCTTCAACCCCTCCATCCCTCCCTATTTACAAAGACTTTGTTTCCTTTTTTTCATTTTCTCATATTAATTCCATTCCCTTCTTTCCTTTCCCCTACCCCTCCCA
>NW_004624819.1:5446594-5465919 GCF_000247695.1 Heterocephalus glaber | reverse complement strand
GATTACCTCCTCTGAGCTGGGTGAGGTGGGACAAGGGCCAGGAGCAGTGGTAGGGATGGTGGCCCAAAAGTCCTTTCCTGTGGGCTGGGAGCAGCTGGACAGATGGTGGCCGGGAAACCCCTTCCTCTGGACCAGGAGCAGTGGGATGGTGACTCAGAAGCCCCTCCCTCTGGGCCGGAAGCAGTGGGAGGGTTGGTGGCCCTGAAGCCCCTTCCTCTGGGCCAGGAGCAGCAGGACAGAAGGTGGCCCAAAAGCCCTTTCCTGTGGTCTGGGAGCAGTGGGAGGGATGGTGACCGGGAAGCCCCTTCCTCTGGACCAGGAGCAGTGGGGCGACAGCTCAGAAGACCCTACCTCTGGGCCGGGAACAGTGGGACTCCGTACCTTGGTCTGGCAGTCTGGTGTCCTCTGCGTCTTTGTAGTGTGGAATCAGGTAGCTGCCTGTCTGCAGCGGGGTGATTCGGTGTCTTCTGCGTGACTCAGGACCTCGGTAGGGCGTGCACAGACCTTCCTGTCTGCAGCAGGCTGATTCGGCATGTGTTCCGTGCGACTGGGGACCTAGGTAGGGTATGTTGAGTACAGATTCTTTATATATGCTCCAGGTGAGGGATATGAACTCAATTTATTCTTCTAACTACAAAACTTCTTGACTTCTAAAGACAAATTCCTTGTAGTTTCTAAAGCAAAAATTGTATTTGACAGAAATATTGGTCACTCTGTCTAGAATGACATCTGTTTTTTCTGCATGGCAAATTTCTCTACATTCTTCAAAGCATGATTCAAGAATCTTCTCTGTACCCTTCTTGTGATTTCCAGTCCTCACCCCCAAGTTGATTTTTTTTCCCTTTGAGCTAGTACTGATCATTTTCAGCATTCCAGATTTGCACCCCAATTAGCACTGCAATTATTTGTTCAGTATTGGAATTTATAATAGTCAGTGAGTTCTTTGGGAACAAAGATGGTAGATATACATCTTTGAACTCTAATGTTTAGTACTTAGTTGATATTCTATTAGTGTGTCTTTTAATTGCATGAATATTGAGACATGCATGCAGGTTCTATAAAAAATGGGTCCTTCAAGATTCTCCATGATTTAGCTGACTCAAATGTGTAAGACATTAAATAATCTCAGCACCTTCTTGGTGATTTTGTGTGTTTAAAGACTTAGAAATCTTACAGGAAATCCTAATTTTACTTAAGTCTCCAAAAGTTTTTGATTAGGTAATAACTATTAATATCCCAAAGTATTAGAGCAGAGGTTGATATACATTTTCTATGAAATACTAGATAAATATCCATCAAGGGATGAATTGATATAGAAAACATGGTAAATATACACAAGGCAATACTATTCAGCCATTAAAGATTGAAATCTTGTCATCTGTAGCAATGTGTATGAACCTGGAGAACATTATATCAGATGAGATAAGCCAGGCACAGAAAGACAAATACTTCATGGTCTCACACATATGTGGAATATAAAAAAGTTGATCTCATAGAAGTCTAAAGTAAAATGGTGGTTACCAAAAGCTGAGTGGGCGGTGGTCAGTAAGAAGAACTAGGGAGAGACTGCTTGGTGGATACAAGGTTATTGTTAAATAAGTTCTTGTATTCCACTGCACAGGAAGTGACTAAACTTAGCAATAATATATTGTGTATTTCAAAAGACCAAGAAGGGATTTTAAATGTTCTCATCACAAAGAAATGGCAAATGTTTAAGGTAAGGAATATGCTAATCAACCTGATTTGATCATCACACAATGTGTACATATATCACTGGGTTTGTTAAGTATACATAATTATTACACATCAATCAAAAATAAAATAAAACTAAAAATATGTTCTATCTTTTGCTGGTAATGTGATCTCTGTTGCAACCACTCAAACTCTGTCACTAAGGCAAGGCTGTCTGAGGAAAGTAGTCACAGACTATCCAAAACTAATGAGTATGGATGTGTTCCAATAAATCTGTATTTACCAAAGCAGGCAATGTCTGGGTTGGCTCACAGGTTGTAGATTTCTAGCCCCTGAACTAGAGTTTTGAGAACATCTTTTGGAGAGTACTAAGTTATCTTTGAGTCACATTCATGATAAAGTCACTATTCAGCCATTTTAAAAATTCCTAACATAAAACAGTATTTGAAAATTTTGAAAAGTTCTTCCTTTATACAATATGTTCCTTCAGCTTGCAACTATTTTTTAAGCATGTCCTTTATATTTCTACAAAATGTTATGTTGTTCAGCTTGGTAAGGGTTAATCAAGGCTGAACATAGGTCTTATTTCCAGCAAAATTAATTTGCTCAAAAACTTCCCCTTAAACTTTCTAAGGTGGATATCGACAAGCTCTGGGAATAAACTAGAGCACTGTTCTAAAGGGACCCAGAATACTTCTCTGCCTTCTAAATAACTCATAGCCTTTATTGGATGAACTTTTACAGATAATGCCTTAGGTGAGGCTTCGTATGTTGCAGTGATTTCCATTTCTAGTGAAGCAAGATGAAAAGAAAGCCTTGGGCAGAGAATGATTTTGGGTAGTTGGAACACTTCTAGCAAGGCAAAGAACATAAAACAGTGTTTATCGTGATTACTCACTGACCAAACTAGAAGAAAGGAAGGGAACACATATCAAATTAATTTGTCCAAATAAAATGGTTAGTTTAATTGTATTTATCAGTTTGTGCTCCTGACTGCCGTCTAAATAACTGCTATTTTTGTTGGATATGTATCCTTTAAATATTTTTTATTAGTTATGGAGTCCTAGGGCAAATTATTTAGTTGAGGTCTGCATTCTTAGTTTCTTTAGTCTGCAAATCAGTAGGTATAAATTAAGATCTCTGTTTCTCTAAAATTTTTTTCACCTCTCCTGGGATTCTTTCCATTTAATTTACCTCTTTGTCAAACTAAGATTATCATAGTAATGTTACATGTAATATTGTTCAAAGAAGAGCTACAATTTCATGGGCTTAGGATATGCTATTGGTTTGTTTGGGTCCAAAATAGCTGTGGCCTTTGCTTTGTTGTCATCTTTCATTGCCAATTCTTCTAATTTGAGGTCCTAAACTACCCCTGAATATCTTTCTCATGGTTAATTTTCAAGTTTTTTTTAACTTTTTTTAAATGAAGAACTTAAAATTCTTTGTTTCCAAATTTTGCAATCCCTAACACTCTTATTTTGAAAATGTTAAGTGATTGTAATTTTTCTGCTTAGAATTCTGCTTTTTGCGGTGCTTGCCTATTTATTCTTGCCAACAGTGCTTACTGTCCCCCTCAAGACTGGTGTAGCTGCTTCCCATCTTGGGACTTAGCTGTGAGGCTCTCTGAGTTGTCCTGGCTGTCCAGCGACACTACTCCCTTGTGAAAGGTGAATCTATTTCACGTTCTAAATCCCAATGAATCATATTTTCCCTCTTCCTCTTGTGAGTGTTTAGAGTTCAGAAATGTTTACCATGCTGCTTCTTCCTCCTGTGGTGGGAGTGGAGGGCTTAATGTTTTACAGTGTTGAAGGGAAAGAATTCCTCTTTAATGACTATTTTTTCTGGATATCTTGCCTTGACACCTCTGTATGTTTCTGATTGCCTCCTTTAATGCTGACCCTGGAGTGCTGGGTTCCTAGGTTTCCCCGCCCCATGTTCATCAGGGAGAGCACTGGGAGACAGTGAAATCCCCGAACAGCTGTGAGTGCACCCTGAACTTCTGAGCTTCAGTTTCTCATTCATGACATGATCTACAATTCTCTCTCTGTTGCTGTAAAACCATTATATTTGGTATTTGTCTCTCTCTTCACTTTCCACCTTTTTGGTAATTATGACATTTGCCATACCCTCCCCACTCCCACCATTTTACACCCTGCATGTTCTAAAACACTTTTTTTGTCATGTGACTTAGCCAATTTCAACCTTCTTTCCACCTTACTCTCACATAAGATATTTTTCCCATGGGGCACATTTGTTGAGTTTCCCTCATATACCAAGGTGTTCCTATATATGGAGTAAATTTTGAAGTAAAACTTCAAATGAGGAAAGAAAGTGGAACACAAAGTAAAGAAGCAGAAGACATTACAGTAAATATCCTGGTAACTTGGATGGAAGCTTCAAGAAGACAAGATACTATGTTTTATTTTACCAAAATGTCTAAAGGTTTGGAGAAAGATGATTCTGCATTGATACAAATTCAATATATGGAAATAAGACAAAATATGGCCACCTGTTTCCGAAGAGGTAGAAAATACAGCTTTCATGTCAGGTGGAAGTATCTTGAAATATAATTAGTGTACAAATTAGAAAGATGGTAAATGTGAATATTAGGAAATACCTATCAGTCTTTACCACACTTACAAAAATGACTTACTTCCAGTTTCATAGCATAGGACAAAAATATTAATATAATGATGATTCTTAACTAGAGGTACTACCTCTAGTAATTGGCTATCATATTGGCTGTAATAATGATCAATCATTTGCTGCTCAGTGCATTTAATTGGAATAATGGAATTCATGGTGTATTACATTGAGCATAGTTAAGCCACAAAACATTTTAATTGTCTTTATTATTGTGTTTTACATTTTTGATGAAGATAGAGGCTATAAGACTAAACCAGTATTCTTTAATTCAATGCACAGAAGACACAAGATTATTTTCTTTACAAATTTTATTTAATACAAAAAAGAAGTCCAATAACCTTAGTTTGTAAACATTTGTTTCTTTCTCCCCCTCACTATGTTATATATTCTTTTCCCAAGTCTGGACCTTGTGGGTGCCTTGTTTTGACATCAGTAATACTTAATATGGAAATTTTTACCCAGAGAACATTACCCCTCTGCAGAACCATGAGAAATTTCACCCCGAAGCAAAACTTCTTCAGTATATACCATTTTCTACTTTGTTTCTGTCTGACAGAGCCTAAAAATAGAGGCTGGAAAGTATAGGAAATAAAGATCTGTCTCCATGCGAATATCTTGTATACATTTATTTACATAAATTTAAAAAATAGAACAAAGTGTTGAAACACAAAATCCCTTGGCCTTTCATTTTCCTTTACATAGGAAAGTGCTGCCAGTGGTAGCATATGGTACTTTCTATATAACAGTAGTAATACATTCTGTAATAAAATTTGGGCAAATATTGCTAGTGTAAAGTTTTATTTGTATTCTCAACATATCATTTACACACAGAAAACTTAATTTAAATGAGTACTTAAACTTGGAAGGGTTATATGTGAAAGTGATGACAAAAATAAAAATGAAAGTTACTGTTGAGTTTTATCATTAATTCTTCAGGTTTTTAGTTCTTACTGTTTGTGAATTGCTGAGATGAGGTTAACTGGAGAAACAATGATGAAATGTAAGAGTCTGCCCTTCAAATTGACCACAGTCTGAAGGGAGTTAGGGCAGGTGAAATGGGGTGGGTAAGCAAAATTCAGCTTAAACTCAATGCATGTCTACACTATGAGCACATAAAGACTTCTCTGACAAACTGGTGGGTGTGTGGACATCTGGGGGAGGATGTGGGGCTTTTGGGGAGTGAGCTCTTTTTATGGAGATAGACTGACTTAGAAATGAAGCTGAAGCTAGAACAAATTATTAACTTAGTAATGAAGTTGCTTGGCAAGAGGAGTTTCAATGTGACCTGGATTGTTTTCTCCCTCAGACCACCATGTGCTCATGCCTGTAGACAAGCCATATGTAACTCCATATATGGTACTTTTGGCTAAAGTATTAGAGCCCAGGAACTAATTTGGTGGCCCTAGATCTGAGTGTAGTACAAAAGGGGCTTCAAGAATTCTCTTACAGTGGTACATGGAACACCAGGCACCAAATGCCTTAATCTTCCAAAGTTGATTCAGATGTGAGCCAGTGGAAAGAAGTAGAACAGTGGTAGCACAGTGAAGGAAGATTAGGAATTAGAATGGACATGGAAAGTTTTCATGGTAGGTAACTAGATTTGTTACTCTGGGATGCTCAGAAACAATTGGAGGCAGTGATGGTGGTGGACATGTGGGAAACTTTTTGGGGGAGGACGCATGCTCACAGAATACTGTACATGTCTTAAATCAGATGTGGATCAAATGCTGTGGAAGTACCCTGGGTGGAGAAAATGCTAGCCATGAGGCTCAATGAAAACTTCAAGAAAAGATGGCATGTGAGTAGGTCCTAAGTGATATACAGATTTTGAATACTTAGAGTGGTTCAGGTAAGTAGGGAGAAACCTGGCTATTTGATTCTGACGTGAAAGGGGAGCATTCAGATATAATGCCAAGGAGTTTCTTGGAGGACCTGTTAAAAAAGTAAGTTTTAAGATATTCCAGAAAGAAAAGGAAAATAACTAAAAAGAATATTAGATTTTTTTATTAGCAAGAGAAAAGAGAACGGATGAAAGCATTGAAGAAAAAAAAAACAAACCAGTGATCAATGAAATAGTATAGATGAAGTGGGTCTGGGGCCGGGGATTTAGCTCAGTGGTTCCGGTGCCTGCCTCGCAAGCACAAGGTCCCAAGTTCGATCCCCGGTACCAAAAAAACAAAACAAAACAAAACACACACACACAAAGTGGGGATGACTTAATTATTGTAAATCTGAATAGCCTTTACTGGGTTTCATGGTTACAATGTTTACTCAATGATAATTGTAACTTAGGGCAAGAATTTATACTGCGACATTAAAGTTCTTCCATACAGATGACATTATTTATTTAATTGTAGTGGTATTTTATCTTCTTGTTATTCAAGAGCCATTGTCTGACTGTTAGATAATGAAGCAAAAATTTTAGTATCCACTTTAGAGTCCATCTTTAAAGATGACTTAGGTGCATTTAATTTAATGCTGTTTTAAAAGTGGCCACCAGAGGGCATTGCTTTATTTAAATACAGAGGAGTGATAACCTGAAATTACTATTTTATTAAATTAAATTCAGGAGGGGATCTGTTCTGGTATAAAGGACACTTGATTACATTTACAATATCCAGGTCAAATCTCATCTCTTTCACTATTTTGCCTGCCTTTGCATTTAGTTCTCCTCGTTTTTGAGTCCCTCTACTGTTAAATATATGTGATTCCTTATCCTATAATATGCGAATTCAGTAAAATGTTATATGTGCTCAATTACAGTATCTATTTTGGTGAAAAATAAATGGTTTAGGGCCGGGGATTTAGCTCAGTGGTTCCACCGCCTGGCTTGAAGGCACAAGGACCCGAGTTCTATCCCCGGTACCAAAAAAAAAAAAAAAGTTTATCTGCCCTTCTCTTCCAACACCCCCCATACAGACCTGTGTGTGTGTGTATGTGTGTGTGTGTGTGTATGCAAATGTTGGTGGGAAAGTTTTATGCATACAATTTAGAGTCTTATTAACAGAACTTTCATATGTATAACTGATTGATTTGGCTGATTTTCTTTACTAGTTAATCACTTTCTTTATGAATTACATCACTTCATGCCCTCATTTTAGCGACTTCAGTATTTTACTTCTTCCACCTAATATTCCACCAAGTACTATAGAGCTGGCAAAGGACGAGTGTTAAAAATATGAATTTAAAATGTAAAGATAGTTTCTTCATGCTTCTTCTAGAGAGATAAGTTTCTCTATAATATTGCCACCAAAGATAAAACATTACCTTATTGATTTTGGTGGAATTCAAGAAAAACAGAAATATTTGCCATATATTTCCAAACCTCTGCTTCCCTGTTGTACGGCTGATTTGTTTCTTCAATGGGGAAAAATAGGCCCAGTGCTAGCAGGGTCAAGTGCAACAGTGAGCATGGATGCAGGCAGGAAGTAGGAAATGCTGCAATGATAACTGAGACCATGCAGTCACCCCTGTGGGATAGTATGATCTTCTGTGCCTGTGAATCTATTCCTTAGACTATTAATAAATGGCGCCAGGCCTCACCCATATAGTGTATAGGTCACATGTTTACATCTAATATATATGGCAACAAACCACCCAAGTCCTCAGCTGCAAATGGGAAAAATCGATAACATTCTAGATTTGAAAAATAGAGTAGACTCCTGATGATTAGAACCAACTTTGTTTCTTCTCAGAGAATTTTGAGATAAATCAATTATTTGAGCATACTTAATTTATTCAGATGGAGAACTAATATCATTTTAGTGAAGTTGACTACCCAATTTCTGTTTTCTATCTTTTGCTATTAAAAATAACTTTGTTAATAATGCATACTATTGGATATCAAAAACATTTTTGTTTTTTAATATTAGGCTATTCAACTAACAATGTAAGCTAAAAAGAAAATAGATTGGTTCTAATTTTCTGAATTTTAAAATGTTGTGTTCATCAGCCACATTTCTAATGAATACCATTTTGTAAACAAGGGTATTCGTGGGATGCGTTTGTTGGAAGGCATATTGGGCATTCCTCACATTGACCGGTGCAGCATCTCTGCTTGGGAATGGCAATTTAAAAGGTCTCTCAAAACTCTGGTCAACTCTTCCAAACTTTCATATGAATTAAACTTCATAATTTGCTTCCTTTTTTTTAAGTTGTGGGTTCCATTCCTATCTAGTTTTTGTATGAATATTCTGGCAGATACACTTAGTTACTGAGGCTATAGCTGAACTTTTTATGTTTATAAATTCTTTTTATGTTTATGAACTGTTACAGTCTTTCATGATGGTCTATCACACACCCAGCCTCATGCCTGCAAGACTTTCAGATCAATGTGGATGTTGGTCGAAGTTTAGTTTTGTAGAGATTTTAATTCAGAGTCACATTAATCATCTTTAGCTGCATGTATCTGATCTGTGATGATTTGGTTTTATTGCTATTTGCAGTTTTCAGTTCTCAGCAGAACATGATTTAAAAATGCTTGAAGCTTTTAAAAAACACTCTTCAAATTTTTTATGCAGGCACTTTGTGAAGTGAAAGTTCTCATCTAGCTTGTAATTATATCATATAGCTGTCAAACAGTACGTTGAAGTGACTATTTAATAACACAGTAGCAATATCCTCTTATGCACCCCCTGCTTACCTCAGAGTTGGCAGGTAATTGTTTGTGTTTCAGGTGAGGAGCGACACCACTTCATACACGAGGAGCTCCATGATGGTGCCTAGGAGAAGCCATTCCAGTTACAGTTCTCAACAAGAGCTTATGGCTCTTTTTAAAATCTGTAACCTGAGTCACAAATCAATATACTAATTAGGCTTCAAAAAATGAAGATCTAATTTCTCAGTTTCCTGATATCTTAACTACATATTGGAAGCTCATCAAAATTGTAGTCTAAAATCATTTGCCTTTTCGGTCTATGGCTGTATCATCCATCTAATTCTCTAATTTTATACTACTAATGGTGCATTAACTTTAACAAAAGATGCACACAGCAGGAAAAGAAAGTAAATTATTTTCATTAGGGCCAGTAAGAATGTGATAACCCAATAAATAACAAATTTTTATGCAGCAACCATCAATTTCCTTAATCAGACAAACTTCCACTGATATTCTAATGGCAATGTCAAGATAAGACTTGGAAGACAGTAATTGCTCGCAGATTTCTTTTCCTTAAACTCTTACATTTTTATGTTGAATTTGTGTATGTAGTCAGTTCTTGGTTGTCTATGAATAGTAGGTTGTTTCTGATAGAAGAAATGAAAGCCTTTGGGATGCATGCCTTGCCTTTGTTTTCTGACTCTGTCACTGAACACCACTAAGACAGGGCCACTGACAAGAGGAAAGTATCAGCAGGAAGTAGGATAGGAAAAGTGTATGTTTCCATATCTAAGGGTTTATGTCCCAGCCTTTCTTGAGTCCCTTGGAACTGTGAGTAGTGAAGGACTGATCATTCTGCCATTCAAGCTTGATGTGTGTGATTATATTTCAGAGATGCTCTAGGAAGGATTTCTGTATTATGTGTAATATTGAACTACCAGGTAGAATACTAGGTATATTATGTTTGTACAACTGTTATATTTTTCAAGATGCATTTGCGTACTTTTCTTATTTGATTTCATAACAACTGGAAAAGGTCGACACAGTAGCACAGTAATTTGTAACTTTGAGGAGCCTGAGCATCAAACAGGCTAAAAGACATGCTCAAGGACAACAGTAGGTGATGAAAATGATAGTGAAATTCAGATCTTCTGATCACTATTAGTACTACCTTTCTCATCTGCTGTTTATCACATGCTTTTTCTTGTGTTGATTATATGCATTAGAAATGTATCTCAATTCATTGTGTTGGGCAGGGGTAGGCCAGGCACAGAAAGACAAGTATTTTGTGTATGTTTTTCTCTCAGATATGGAAAGAAAAACATCTGACCTGAATGTAGAAGAGGGACTTCAAGAGAAGGGGGATTTGTAGGAGGGGAAGGGGGGTATGAAGGGTAACAGAGAGGGTGTATATGATCAAAGCATGATATATGAATGGATGGAATTGTCAGAGGGAAACACATGAATTTGTACAATTAATATGACTTAATAATTATGATAAAAATAAAGCTGTCAAGAAAATAAAAGAGAAAAAGAAAGAAATTTTCTTCACATCTCTGACGGAGGTGTTATGCCATTCTACAGAATCCAGTGCTCTTTCCAACAGTACCATTGTGAAACTAAAAGTTGATAGAGAAAGGTTATAAATGTTGTCAGTTATTGGTTTTTCTTTGCGTTTTAAATGCTGAGTTGATAGCTCTAACTTGCTTTCTCTACTTCAAAATCAACTCAATCTCTTATTTTTTTAAAATTACAGGTTTTAGTGTTCATTTCTATTCCCTTCATAATAAAGAGTCTTAGACCTTACATCGCGTACACTCCTCATTTCACTCTATACCAGTTGGAAGAAAGACCAATAGGTGATTCTTTGCATCACAAAATATTATAGACATAAATTATACCCCCCAGAAGGCACCGGTGACACACTGTCCTCCCAACAAAGACGAAAGTTACTGGAGTTAGTGATAGAAAAAGAAATATATTGGTCATGTTTCAAAGGATACACCTAAAACATAATGGTCTCAGTGAAATATTTACAAAGAACATAAACATACTTTGTTGTTTATTTCAACAATAGATTAAGTAACAAAATACCTTCCATAGCATAATAGCTAGGTTTTTTGTATAGTGAAGAACCTGTACATTCAACTGAAGCTCCCTATAACTGATTCTTGCAATTTAGAGCCAAATTGCAGCCTATCCCCTATACACACACATGCGTGCATACACACACACACACACACACGCATGAGCATGCACACAAGCACAGAAAATATATTCTCCAAATGTAACCTGGATTTCAACATATCAAGAACATTTAAACTCTGAGTTATATTAACAGAAAAAAGTAATTTTTCCTGTGATCCCAAATAAGTAACCTAGTTCTTAAAATTCCAAAGTTGTTTTAAAGTCGACTGTGCTATGATGATTTGTTGTACAGTAACAATGCTTAGATATGTGCTTAATTCTTTTGGTGACTACATGATTTTCATTTTTACAATGACTAAAACTGTCTCTATCAATCACAGCCAAGAAACGTAAGTTTTGAATAAAGACAAAATTATTTAAAATTAGTCAATTAGTCATTATCCATCTTTTTCTAATTTTCTCATTTTAGAAAATTATGTTATTAGTTTAATCAAATTTCATGCCTTGCTCAGAAGAGTTAAACATGAAAAAACTTACTGAAATTAGCTTTCTGGCTGTGAACTGAAGAATGAATAATATTCTATCATAGCCTAAGAAATGAAGAGTGTTGTAATTTGTTAAGAACCATTAATAACCAAAGCTACATGTTTTTAGGAATTTGAAGGAATATTCTCTTTCAAACGTGACTTCTCAGAGTAGAAGTGCAGCAACAGCTCATGCGTTTGGTGGGTGTGTGTCCTCAGCATTAGGGTTGTAGGTGCTCATTCATCTTTCAGTGTAGCATGCTGGCAAGATTGTTAGAGAAGCAGAAGTGGTCAGGAGACCATGATGCAAACTGAATGCAGTGCACATATACTGCTATCCATCTCATCTGGGAAAGAAAAATAGCTGGATCTTTTCAGTGAAAAGATTTTTTAGAAAATAAAATATTTCTGGGCCTAAGTAATTAGGCTCTTTTCTCCCTTCTCCCCATTTTTTCAGTATTTACATTATTGCCTTAATCAACCCACTTCCCCAACTTGGACTTTAATTTCAATTTTGTAAGTCAATTAATAAAACTATCAGCAAATCGAAGTTATTTTTCTCTGATCTTCCTTTATGGAAAATATCATTGGTTGATTAACACTCAGCAAAGAAAATTAATAAATACTGTTTTAAAATACCATGTAAAAAATACCAAGTAAAATTAAGATTACTATGGCATAGTTCCCTACTTTTAAGAAGCTCAAAAATCCATATATAACATGTGTACTTTCACTCATATATATTATAAAAAATTGTGCTGCTATTAAAATAGGGGTCCAAGTAAAGTATGATGGAAATTCAAGAAAAAGATTTAATAATCTAATGAATGTAGAAAAAGTGGGATTTGAACTAATGAGGAATGGATAAGTTTCAGAGGAAAAAGAACCTTTTAGCTGAGATAATAACTTAAAGGCACACATAGTTATTAAAACATAGGGCTGAGGATTTAGCTCAGTGGTTTTGCCGTCTGCTGCGCAAGCGCAAGGACCCGAGTTCAATCCCTGGTACCAAAAAAACATAGATTGAAGGAATGGCAAAGAGCAGTGTGTGTGTGTGTGCACAAGCGCGTGTGTGTATTTGCATACAATACATCATTTCACTTTTCATAACTTCCATTTGACAATCTGCGTTCTAAATATACCAGCAAAGAGAAAAATCAAATCCCAGAGATGTGTACTATCAGCCTAAAATGAAATAAGCTTTCTCTTTTCTTTCCCATGCAAGTATGTTCTAGTTTACTCTCCTGCTATTTTTTTATATTCTGGATGCCAAAGGAATAAAAACACCCTTTAGAAATAGACCATGCAGTCACCAAGTAAAACACAATAAATAAAGCATTGAAGATTACAGTGATAAAGACCAGATCAGAAATGTTCTTGACCTGTGGCTTTTTCATCTCCTGACTTTCCCTTGATAACATTTTCTATAAAATTCATATATCTAGATTTTCATCTTAATGCTTCAGTATGAATGGGAAATCAAATTGCAACCATCACAATCTTTTGGATCACAATCAAATCTATTTCCCTTAATGTTGTCGATTATAACAGTAGAAATGACTTCTTGTAGAAGAATTAGCATGTGTTAGATCACACAAAATGATCATTGTAGCCAAAAATTTGCAGTTGTTATCTGTTGTTGCTCAGTTTCTACTCTCAGTGCACTGTCTCTATCATATGTAAGTGGACATCATTCTTTCTCTGCCTTCCTGCATTGGCAGATGCCATCACTATCCTCTGAAACACTGAGGCTCCTAATCCGTCCTCTCTCCCAGAGATCTGTCTCCAGTTCATTTTGATCTTTCCTTGTAAAGTTCATGTACTCATTATTTCTCATTCGACACATCACAAGTTTGCAGTTGTCTTTATGTCTCTAATCTCTACCCTTCTGATGAATGCTGTGCTTTGCCACCAACAGTCATGTTCTCAAAATATTGATTTGTAGATACTGTGCTCAAGTATAGTTTCCCACTCAATACAAAATAAAATATAATCTCCTCAACCTGGAATTCAGACATAAATTATGTATATATTTAAATTTACTTGGTGCTTTTTGGATATTATGTCATTAGTGAATAGATGCATCTAGTGAAATTTCTCAAGTTCAAGTCAAATAAGGATATCTTAGTTAAAGTCAATGACAAAGTTATAGTAATATTAATTTAAAGGACCATTTAAATTTAGATTATTAGGTATTTTAATTTTCCTCTTTCAAGTATCTGTTCATTCAAATATTTTACCTTCTTACTTCTGACTTGGAGTAGACTTAAGAGAAAAAAATCAAGCAAGAACACTCCATTTTGATATTTTAAAGGTTTATTTTTTGGTATAGAATTGTCAGTGGACATGATTGGAACTTTAGGCTAAGTTAGACTTCTTTCTCTTTTTTTTGTGATCAGTCATGCTTGATCTTGGGTCTACTGGTGCATGCCTTTCCCAGGTAAGAGTATAAGGATTTCTCTTTCTTTATCATTAGCTTTTATTTTTATATAAATAACATTAAAATTATGTTCTGGCTTCATTAGGACAAAGACTCTAAGTTTCTCATCCAGGTACTACTAGGAAATATCAAATGTCCTTTAGGAGACTTGTTTATTGCCTTTTTCCATAATGGCAATTACTTCAGAATTATCACTACCTTTGTTTTTCTTTGATAACAGATTATTGTATTTACCATTTTAATAAAATCAGGACTGAGGAGGTCTAGTATTCATTTTTCTGTCAGTGGAACAAAATACCTGACAGCCACAACTTAAAGAAGGAGAAGTTTTTTTTTTGTCTTACGGTTTCAGTAGGTTCAGTCCATGGCTGGTCTGCACCAAGGCAGAAATGGCAAGGTCAAAGGATGAAAGAAAGCTGTGTCAGGAAGCAGAGAGTGAAAGGAAGAGTCAGAGACACCTTCGCAGGTCATATCCTTCGTGACTGTCAATCAAATCATTGCCAGCCATACCATTCTATTTGGTGAGGATAGTGTTTTGTAGTATAAAGGGTATGTGATACTTTTTATTAGTGCCCATTAAAACATGTTTCAAAATCTGCTGGACAAACTTTCATTTTATTAGGTTGTCAGAGAGAGGGGAACTGTCCTCAACATTAGTTTGTGTGAAAGAAAGTGAGGACTGGTCTACATTACCTTTGAAACCCCTCAGTCTGAGGATGCAGCAGCACTTTGGATCCCTTTTCTGGATGCCTACACTTGGGGAGCCCTTCGGGCATAATTTCTTAACAGACTGCAGATGAAAAAGTTATTCAGCTATCGATTCATTTTCCAGATAGGATTGGATGCAAATGCAGATTCATCTTTCTATTTGTCCCCTGTAAGTTTCACTGGCAAAAACATGTAACATAGTTAATATTTTTAATTATGTACTATAAAAATTTCATTATTTACTTAGAATATTTTGGAATTCTAATTTCATTAAATTTGGAAAGTCTACCTCTACTCCTCTTGGGAGCATTGTTTCTTTCCTTGATTAATTGGAGATGTCTGGTTGAATTTTGATTTTGGTTTTTGAGTCAAGAGAAAGAAAAACCCCCTCAATTTTAAAAATATGAACCTGGCAGTTGACAGTGGGAATTGAAGAATCAAGAGTCTACTTGTTCTGCCAGAATTTGTTCAATGAAAAGCAATTATGCTGTTGAAGTAGAGATTTCACAGGTAACATCAAAGACTGACATCAGGTTGAAATCTTTGAAACCTTGCCAGATAATGAAAGTAGGTTAGCGTGTGGAATGCAAAGAAATCTAGATGTCAGTTTCTTCTGGGAGTGAAATGGTGTTGACATGAAAGACTCTGGTATCTTATGATTGGGGAAGAATGGATTTGTGCTTATCAACATAAGTGCTGTTGGTAAGAGGTCAGGGGATTGTGAAGTGCAATCTCTGAAAAGGGAGAAAGGATGTACACAGCATAGAATAAGTGGTCTTTAAGTGTTGCTCTTGTGCGGCAAAACTGCACACATACTTGGCACATCCTGCTTTGATATAGACTAAATAAACTTGGGACTGGGTGAAAATAATAAAAAGGGGATAAAAATAGAACGGGCTCAGACTATGACTTAAAAGGAGCAAGAAGCCAGTCCATTGTGGGATCTTTTGGAATGTTTTTCTTTCTTAAATCTTATGATTAAAGAGATAAACTACAGACTGGTTTTTAAAAATTTGGCAAAAAAATTTTGAAACATAAATTATGAGAAAACAGAAATTAATCTTTGACAGGCAAAATCAAATATTAATACTATTTACTGTAAACATTTACATGCTATATTTTGATGTGATTAATAATTTTTTAAAATGCCAGGCATGAAAGATCATTCTGATGTCTGAATAAAATAAATATACAAAAAATCCAAATCAAGTTTATAAGAAAAAAGTACCAGCTCCTGATTTTAAGCTGGTGTTTAACAAAGATTGGGACAGAATAATGCTACTTTTTAAGCAGTGTTTAAAAATGTATGAATCTGACATAGTGCTGGGCAACACAGAGGTTTGTTGAACAAGCTAGAAACTTGCAATAACTGGCAGACTCATTCAAATGTTCTATGGTCACATTCCTACATCTTTTATTTTCATGTTGTCCTTTATGTCACCTGTATGAGAGTCTCAGCTGGAATCAATTGCTCCTTCCACAGCACTTTCATGTATGCATATTGTCCTACATTCTAGTTTTTAATGAATATACTTGTCTTTCTTTCCCATAAAGACAAGTTCCGAACCAGAAAGTTTTACCCCATCTGAATCACTTATTTTTGATCACAACTAGCATATGCCTCATACAGAACTGACACTAGATAAATATTTGTTGAATTAATGAACATAAAGGGAAATGATATAATTAATCAAGTAGGAAGAATCACATTAACACCACATGAGGCCCTGATTGGAAATAATTCTCTTGTCATTCTGCTCCTGAAATGATGTTTATTGTACCCCTAGGTGTAGAGGCTGGTATATTGAGTTGCTAAGTTCAATGAGTATATTAATTCCATTTTAATTTTGTGAGGCATGCCCAGGATATGTCTTAATTCATAACTGGAACTGATTCTTATAATATTTTTCTACAGAGCACACCAGACTCATATCTCAGTTTAAAGGAGAGATCCTCATGCTCTTGCCAGTTGACTTGGTCAGAGTGCCCATGTGCCTGTTAGGACAGAGCACAGAAGAGACTGTTCTGGCATTGAGCCAGACATCGCTGAAACATGGAAATTTTCCTTTTAAACTAATTGCATTGGACTTTTGTCAGGTGGATAAATTTAATCCTGTGATTTCCAGATACTCAAATGCAAGAATGATCTGCAAGGGAAAATGTAAATTAATACAGCCAATATAGATTTTTTCCTCTTAAATATTCTTCAGTTATTAGTACTACTGTATTTTCTTTCTGTCACCCCAAGTCAGTGACAGTGGATCTCCAGAAAATAGAATTCAAATTCCTCCCCTAAATCTATTGACTTTTACCTTCCCTGAACTTCAGCTCCCTGATGGCATGAATCCATCTATTGGATCCATCTATTGAAGCCTCTCCATCATCAAAGCCACAGATCATAAGTTCTTCATCATTTTGAGTTATGCATCACCATTTTTGGTTATGCTACCTTTAAAGTGGCAATCTATGGAGTATACTGAGAGCTAACATTGAGTGAGTGGTTATATATCAGATCCTGATTTAAGGCCTTTCCCAGATTCTCTTGTGCTGTCACAAATATCCTATTTATCACAGTTCTACAACTAGTAAGAAAGAGCTAGGATTTGATCCCTGCAGCCTGGCTACAGAAGCTGTCTATTCTGCCTGCCAGTGTAGACAAGAAATGGATGAAAAAGAATTAAGATGTGTTATGTACACGTACCAACTCCCCATGATGAATGTTACCATTATGTACTTCACTGTGTACTAATAAAAATAAAAATAAAAAAAAAGCCTTGGGATATCTGCATGCATATTGGGTCCTCATTTCATACCACATACAAAAATCAACACAAATGGTGTTAAGACTTAAGTGTAACACCAAAAACTGTAAAATTACTAGAAGAAAACACAGGGGAAAAGCTCCACGATATTGGTCACTCTTGCAGTATTCAGAATAGCCAAGGTATGGAATTAACCTGAGTGTCCCACTAATGATTGAGTAGATAAAGAGAATATGGGCTGGATGTGGTGGCACATGTATGTAGTCCTAGCACTCTAAAAGGTTGAGGCAGGGGGATGGCAAGTTCCAGCCTAGCCTTGACAATTTAGACGTTTAACAAGAACTGTCTCAAAATTAAAAATTCTAAAGGGCTGGGAATGTAGCTTGGTATGAAGGTCCTAGGTTCAATCCTTAGTACTGGACAAAAGAGGGGTGTAGTATATATACATAATTGAACACTATTCAGCCTTCAAAAGAAGAAAATACTGTCCCTCATGACAACATGGATGAAACTGAGGAACACTATGAAGTGAAATGTTCTATTGCAGGAAAGGGAGACTAGAACTGTGAAGAAAGGGAAGTTGAATTTCAATGCTGTGGCAATAAAAGTTTCAATGAGATATTTGAGCTTGTTTAATTTGCTTTTCTCAAAAGGTCAGTGATGTTGAACATTTTTTCATGTATTCATTGGCCATTTGTATTTCATCATTTGAGAAGTGTCTATTCACTTCAGATGCTCATTTTTAAATTGAGTCTTAAATTTGAAGGTTCTAAATTTTTTTTGAGTTCTTTATATATTTTACATGTTAGTCTTTTGTCTAAGAAGTGGCTGGCAAAATTTTTTTCCCATTCTGTAGGTTGTCTCTTCACTCTTTGCTGTGCAGAAGCTTTTTAATTTGCTGTGATCTGATTTGTTGATTCATGGTATTATTTCTTGTGCAACCAGTGTTTTGTTCAGAAAGTTTTTGCCTATGCCTATGTCTTCAAGAGTTTTATTTATTTCGTCTTCCAGGAGGTTAAGAGTTTCTGTTCTAATTTTTAGTTCTTTGATCCATTTTGATTTTAGTTTAGTGCGTGTTCAGACATATGGATCTAGAGACAGTCCTAGGCATCAGGATAGCCAGTTTTTTCCAGCCAAAGAGGCTATCTTTTCTGTAGTGAAGAGATTTGGCCCCTTTGTCAAAGATAATATAGCTGAGTGTGCCTGGAGTTGTTTCTTCTAATCTGTTCCACTCATCTGCAAGTCTGGTTTTTTTTTTTTTTTTTGCCAATAACATGCGATTTCTTTTTTTTAAATTTTATTTTATTGGTACATTTTAGGTATACAATACAATGACATCATCATTGGAAATTTCCACCTTTACATAATCTCTCTTGGTTCTTATTTTTCCCCCTTCCCCTGCCCGCCCTTCAACTCCTCCATCCCTCACTATTGACAAAGACATGGTTTCCATTTTTTCATTTTCACATATTAATTCCATTCCCTTCTTTCCTTTCCCCTAAACCTCCCACTTCCCCTTCCCTTTTGCCCCTTTTCTTCCCATTTCACATTATCTATTATACCTTTTAGTCCTTATTTACAATTTTGGTTTCTCACACTAGAGAAGCTATTCAGTATTTACACATGTGTGTCCTGTTTATTTTACTTAAGAGTATCACCTAAATGTGCATCCATTTAGCTATAAATGTCTCTAATTTCTCATTTTTTATGGCTGAGTAGTACTCCATTTTATTTTTTAAAAAACCACATTTTCTTGATCCAGTCTCTAGTTGATGGGCATTTGGGCTGTTTCCAAGATTTAGCTATTA
>NW_004624819.1:5424447-5442996 GCF_000247695.1 Heterocephalus glaber | reverse complement strand
ATTTTGAAAGATAGTTTTGCAGGGTACATCAATCTGGGTTGGAGGCTGTTTTCTTTTAGGGCTTGGAATATGTCATTTGAAGATCGTCTTGCCTTGAGGGCTTGCGCTGAGAAGTCTGCTATGATTCTGATGGGCTTTCCTTTGTATGTGATTTATTTCTTTTCTCTCACTGCTTGTAGAACTTTGTTCTTCTGTTGGTTTTCTGGAATCTTAAAAATTATATGCCTATGTGTAGATTTTTTTTGATCAAGGCTATTTGGAGTCTCATAGGCCTCACTTATCTGTATGTCAGGTTCTTTTCCCCTGCTTGGGAAGTTTTCTGCCATTACTTCTGTGAAGAGTTTTTTATGTCATCTGCACTCTCTCCTGTTTCTCCATTGACTCCAGTCAGTCTTATGTCATTCTTCTTTGGATCGTCTAGTAGCTGCTGGATTGATTTCTCATGGTCCCTTACAATTTTAAAGAAATTTTTCTTTTCCTGGTCACTAATTACAATCTTATCTTCTACATCTGAAATTCTGTCCTCACATTGGCTCATTCTTCTGTGTAGACTTTCAGTGGAGTTTTTCATCTCCTGCATATCTGTTTGTATCTGTTTTATGGATTCCATTTGTTTCCTATGTTAGGATTCCATCATGCTCCTCAGATCCTCAATTTTTTTAATCTGTGTCCTCTCTAGATTTATTAATCATGTCTTGCACTATGGGCACAATCTCCGCTGTTATCTGAGAAATTATTTCTGATTTCATTTTTTCTAGATCCTCTTTTGTTGTCAGTTCAGGGAGTCAGGTGGTTGAGTATCACAGTGTTTCCTTTCCTTTTGGTGCTGCTGTAGGTGATCTGGAAGTCTGGTTTTGAGACTTGTTTACACTTCTTTTCATTTTGATGAGGGGGGCGGTGCTGTTGACACCCATGCAGGTTACCTCCTCTGTGCTGGGAGCAGTGGAACGGCAGCCCAGAAGCCCCTTCCTCTGGCCTGGGAGTGGTGGAACTGTGGCCCAGAAGCCCTTTCCTCTGGGCTGACCATGCTATTTCTTAATGAATGATAGGATAAGTAAGATTGAGGAAGGGAGCTGAGCACAAACACAGAGGCCTTTCTGGATCCTGTTCCCATGTGGTTGGTACATCTGGACCCATCTTCAAGAGTCAAGTCTTGAAGGCACTGCTTTTAGAACCTGCTCTAGAACACTATGCCAAACAGAATGGAAATAGGTGCAACTCTCCTTGAAACTGGTTCAAGGAAGTCCTACTTTGCAGACCCACTTGGGAGGAAGAGACAGGAAGACTGACTATGGTTTCAGGTGCATGCTAATTTTAAAATCCAGCAAGAGGCAATGATTTTGACCATAAGACTCCTGCATTGACTCCTTACCTGCATTAGGACTTGTGGTGATTCAGAGGAAGAGTGTGACTAGCCTCTTACCAGCCCAGCATAGGGTGCTTAGCTGGAGAGCAGTGAGCATTCTCATTGCTGGATGGGCATTTTCTGTGTTAGGGAGAGTTTAGTCTGTCAGTCTTTGTAATAGCTTGGACTATACACTTCTCAATTGATGACACCAATTTTCTTTCAATTTCACAGCCATCATTTTGCTTTCTGAATTTTAATTTGATTTTTCATGCTTGGAGAAAGGACTTCTTGCACAGGAGAATCTAAGTTTGTAGACAAATAATTGGAGCTTTTCCCAATTTTCATGAACAATTTGGCCTGTTTTTAATGTGTAAAAACTGGAAATTCTGATAATCTCTGCATCTGCAGGTATGTGAGATAGTACTAGATTCTATACTTTTTAAACTTTATCAAGGTAAGGTTTCTTTTTGAGATATCTTTAGGCAAACAAGTCAAAATTATCTTGGTACTATCAGTAAATAAAATGTACCAATTTATCACTATAATAAATATCTTCTAATTTTTTCTAGCCCTGTGTAATAAGTAATTTGGAATCTATGGACTGCTCATAGAAGCATTTTGGTTTCGAAAGGTCAGGTAATTTACCAAGCCTTAAGCAAGCCAGGAAAAAGCAGTTCAAATCACCTGCTACTCTGGGTACTGGCTAGGGTTCTCTAGAGAAATAGAATATATATGTATTTTTTAAAGAAGGGGATCTATGAGATAGGCTGATAGGGTCAGGGGCAGGTTAGTTCACAATGGCCAGTTGCATGCCAGAGAGCCAGAGGATCCAGTAGCTGCTCAGTCCAAAAGGCTGGAAACTTCAGGACAGAGACCATGAATTTAGTGCCAGCCCACAGCTGAAGGCCAGGACACTCCCTGGAGAGTCACTGGTGTGAGTCCACAGGTGTGAGGCTGAGGGAAGCTGGATTCTGACATGCACAGTTGAGGGGAGCAAGAAAAGCACTACTCAGTCAGGCAGAATGGACCTTTTCAAAAGCAGGCCAATTCCCTACTAATGTTCATTTCATCGGGGCTGCAGTTTATTTGACAGTGCCACCCTCAAAGCGGATGTTTACCCCTCAGGTTGCTGGCGACATACCAGTCATCTCTGGAAACACCCCAGACACACCCAGAAGTGTGTTTCAATAAGCTGCTGGGTGTTTCTCAATCCAGTCAAGCTGGCCTGAAGATGAACTGTTACACGGAGAAGCAAGGAACTCTGAAACGAGGGTTAAATCATTCATCTTTTGTACCACAAGGGACCTTCACTTTTGGTTTTTAAATAGAGACGATGGGTTAGGTTGAAAACTTTTCACACATTTTTAGGATATTACAAACCCATCTTTTCACTCCTAAAACAGTTTGATCTGTTTTGATGACCCAATATTATGCTGCTTCTGAAACTCCTGTTATCCTTTGATCTTAATTAAGATTAAGTTAGTTCGCTTGTCGATAGGTGAAGAATAACCCTTAAGTTCTTTCATTACAATGCTCCTGTAGTATTTCTGTAACTAAAATGAAAGCCTTACATTCAGTCAGTTTCCTTTAGTTTTTATTATCTTCCCAGCCCCTGAGTAAGTCCTGACTACAAAAGATACGGCTTTAAAATCACCATGGAAGAATCCATGATCATTAAGAAGCATAAAACTTGGGAAGAAAATTACTTATTTTGCCCATATAATTTAGTTATGAACTCATTTTCTAAACTGGATTATTCTGATAACACAATAGCATCATGTTACATCCATTTGTAAAGGTTATATTTTAATATTCATTTGTGTTATATGTATATATATGTATATATTGTTGATTCACCTTCTGAACTCTTTTGATAGATTCACCTGTTCTCCTCAGACTTGTTTCTGGCTTCTCCGTGTCACTCCTAGACAATTGTCCTTTACTTGGACTTGATTTTTTACTCTTTTCTAATTCACACCTTGTTTCTAGAGTGATTATTCTAGTTTTTTAAGCCCATAGATAAGTTACCTCAAGAGTATTAGTTGAAACAGTGATCATTGTACTGTAGTCATGGATTCTAAGCCAGGAATTTGAAGAAGGCACAGTATTGCTAACGTGCCCCTGCTCTTTGGTGTCTGGAGCCTCAACTGGGAATACTTGAACAATCAAGGGTGACTTAAATAGCTGGAAGCTGGAATCATCATGTACTCACCTGTCTGGTTTCCTAGCAGGGACAACTAGAAGGCCATGATGGTGGATAGGGGCAGTCACTTGTGACCTCTCCAAGATGGTGTGATTGAAATCTTTCCATGGAGTTTAGATTGTTCCAGGGTGAATAGACAAAGAGAAGCAGGTGGAAGTTTGTGGTCTTTTATGACTCGGTCTTGGAAATGATGCTATTTTGTCAATCTGTATTTGTTGAAGCAGTCACAAGCTTGGGCAGATTAAGAGAGGGAACACATATTTCACCTCTTAAGGGGAAGAATGTCAAATAATTTGTGGTCCTCTAAAGAAAACCACTACATTGATCTTTATAAATCTGATCAAGTAATTTCCTGAATTAAAATATTTCTCTTTCTTCCTTTACAATAAATTAAATTGAAGCTCTTGGGCTGAATACAAAAAATTTATAATAACACAGTACAATCTTAATAAGGCAGAAACCATAAAAAGAAAGAGTACCAAATAAAAATAAACTAAAAGACCTTAAATATAAACATGCAGCTATAAGGTGAAATGTCATAGACAAACTTAAGAAGATAAAAACAAACTATGAAATTTTTTAATTGCACAAGATTATGTTAATATGTAGAGTGATTATAGATTTAAAACAAAAAGACAGCTTGTTTGATAAATGGGTAAAGGATATGAAGAGACATTTCTGAAAAATGTAACATATAATCAGACTACTTATTGAAATACAAATTGGAAAGAAATACTGCCTTTATGTTTTGATTTGCTTTAATCTAATATTTGGAAAAATTTAAAGAGTTGGTAGAAACTCTGGGAAAATAAGCACTTTCATACAGTGGCTTTGGTACAGAATGTTGGAATAAACTTTCTAGAGCACATTTTGGAAATACATATCAAAAGTATTTAAAAAATAATATGTGTTCCTATTATACCATAATTTCAAGGCTAGAAATTTATTTATTCTCAAGAAATACAAGATGAACAAAGATAAATTAAGTGCTTATCTATGAAGAATTCATTTAGCACACAATGGACTGCATACATAGTTTTATATATACATATATATATATATATATCTCATCTTAAAAATCTAGAATCACAAAACTTCTAACAAAAAATAGTATTTACTAGCTAATGAAATACTCCTCCTCCTCATGAAATATTCTTCCCATTAGTGGTGACCACCATCAGTTTATTTTTTTTCTTGGAATCCACTTCCAGATTTGAAAGCAACATGCTGTCGTACCACTTATTGAATTTCCCTATTTAGGGATTATATGTGGACTTCCTGTTTGTAAAGTAAGGAGTCATTCTCTGAATAGCCCTATCCCTGAACAACAAGGTTTCCCCTCCTCACAATATAGTTATGCAACATTTTCAGGGTTAAATCAATATTACTCTGGTAATTTGTTATGGCAGCCCTAGAACATGAGGTTTTTGTGGTCTGAGACAGCTGATCATTTTGCTTTGTCTTTCTTGATACTGATATCTTCAAGTGTGTAGGACAGTTGTTTCATTGCATGTTACTGGGTTTGGGCATGTCTGTTTCCACATGATTGGATTTCAATCCTGCGTTTTGGCAGAAATAAGATGGAGGTGATGTTATGTCCTCAGAGCAGCGCCTTGTGTGTTATACCAGTTTATATCATTGATGATCTCTAGGATCACTTGCTCTAGGATCACTTGCTCACTGTATAAGATGCCTGGCTGTCCTGAGAGCTATGCTGTGGGAAACCCCAGCCGGCAATGCAAAAAAGGAAACAGAGAAGCTCACACACCTCCCAAATGTCCAAGCCTTCAGCCACCGAAAACTGCTCCAGATGAGGTTCCAGAAGTTCCAGAGGTCACAAAGCAGAGATAAACTGAGATCTTTCTTATTATTTAGAGGGAATTACTCTAGAGAATAGAGCACAGAGCACCCTGAGTTGTTCGGATACACCTGACAGCCAGCACTAGTAGGAGCTGGAGAGGGAAGAAGGAGGCTGCAGTTTTCTCGTATGGGTTGATGCGGCTTTGTCCTGGTCCTCCAGCGGATCAGCTCAATGTGCTGCTCTCACAGTCACTGTTTCTGTTGTCTCAGAGCCAAGAGCCTCTCTGGTTTAGTTTCTCTAGCAAGTGTGTTCTTCCTCTTTCCACAATGGTGGGAACTGTAGCAGCAGCTTGACTATGTGCAACGGGAGGTCAGAGTTGGGATTTTACTGCTTACAGTCTTCTCAATGAGTTTTGTTCAGCCCCATTTCTTGCCCCTTTATTCTTCTTGATTTGTCCAGCTTTCCAGTCTCTTTGGTGTTCTGCCCATACAGTAACTTGCCTTTCTTGCTTTTCCCTTGGCAGAAATTGAGGCTCCCATTTTTGTTTCTGATCCATAATAGTTATGATTTACCCATCTGCTCTCTGTCTTTCAGGGTTTCATTGGTATTTCCTGCCGGCAGTCATTTTAGCTTTCTGTCTCTTTGTCCTGTGGGCTTACAACTTTAATTTTTTCATGTAATTTTAGTGAGTTTTGAGAGGGGACAGGTAAATATATCTTACATAAGAAAGTTATGAATTACTTTTAGAACTTTGAAAAATCCATGCATGTTTCATTTTGAAATGAGTTGATCATTTCAAAATTCTATACCTTCCTTTACTTTCAGGAGTAGAAAGGAAGGTTCATAATGGACTTCATAATTTTTATAATTGAGAGCACTAGCATAAGAAAAGAAAGCTTTTAAATGTATTGTAGGAGTTGTTTAACTTATGGCAAACATGATAGAATGGCCCATGGGAAATCATTCTATCATTTTGTAAGTGCAACTGCTTTTTGTGATAAGACTATTAGTGCATCTTTAAATGGGAAACATCAAATCTGAGCTGCCTACAGTTTTCACTGAATGTGTGCCTATTATGGTCAGTAATCATTCTGTAAGGAGGCAAATGTTTTAACATTGATTATAAAGTAAAGTAAAAATTTCAGTGAGCTGTGAACTCTTTAAAAATATCTTGGGAACTTCATGACTATATCTAAAGTATGTTGACATTTGATGAGGTGGTTATCAGGATACGGGCATCCACTCAAATTCCTGGAATCAGGATCCTCACTAAGTCTTTTTTTCAATAGAAAAAATGAAATCTAACATGTGATTTATAAAAAAATGGATTCCTTTAAAATAAATTTACACTAAGGGAGATATTTTCCAGTCACACTAGAATCTACCAAAACTCTTGTGCCCTGTGTACATTGGTTATGAATTTGGTTAACATATCTTTGAACAACCCATCTACTTTCCAACATCCAAGTCCTATTTTCATTCAGTAAACATAAAAGCCATCTTTTTGATCTAATGGAATCACTTGCACCCCTACTCTGGTGGCATACGTCTCTGTTCCCTGCTTTTTTTTTTTTGGTACCGGGGATCGAACTCGGGTCCTTGAGCTTGCACAGCAGGCAGCAAAACCACTGAGCCAAATCCCCGGCCCTCTGCTCCCTGCTTTGCAGTTATTAATATACAGTGAATGGTATGAGCTATTTTCAAATTAATTCTAGAGATAGAGAAGTGTCTTGGACTGAGTGTGATTCTTCCATTACTTTCACCCTCACACTGCCCTGGTGTAGCCTTAGTCAATTTATTTTATCTCCTTGAATTTACATTTATCTACAAAATAGAATAATTGAATGAGATGCCCACTAAAATGACTTCTTCCTAGGAGAATCATCGCTTTGCAGAATGGGAATAGGAAGTTGGAGCAGGCTAGTTGAAATGTCTCTGTGATGTCATCAAGAGCTCAGGATATCTCTGGCACAGCTTCTTTTACAGTTCCTGGAGACTAAAGAGGACAGCTTTGGCACATTTTCAAGTGCCAACAATAATTTAAAGGAAGCAGTGCAGGCACCATTTTCTTTTATTACTGAGTGAAATTTTTTTCAAATGCTTATTGAAATGATCTGAGAATTAGAAAACAATGAATCACTGATGAAGAAGAAATGAAAATAGAATCTTAATAAAGCTACAGTTATTGGTATTTCTTCTTGATTTATTGCCTCAGTATGGATAAAGTTTAACTTTATCCTCAATGTGAGTGATGCAGCTGTGAATCGGCATTCTTCTCTAACTGAACGTGGTGAATAGATTTTTAATGGTGAAGCTGGGTCATCAGCATTCAGAGCTTCTATCTCTCTCAAGTGTATTTTAATTAAATTGTGCCTTATATTTGATGCTTGAACCAATAGTTTAGTATCATGAATCTCTAGCAGTTTGGTCAAGTTATTTTCTTTAGAGGACCACCCAGTTTAAATTTCACAGAGGAAAGTTAGGACCATTTAGATCTCTGGCAAAATTATGTTAATTATAATGATTTGCTCTTCATCCTTTCCTCAGTGTTAAGGAAAAGGAAAGACTTCCTCAAGTGGTAAATTATTTGGAATTGAGGCAGCTATGAAGAAGAGCTGCTCCTGCTGGGAGCTTCCTTCAATAACCCTGAAATCACATAACACGAACCATGGCTATTAAACTTGGTAATGTGAATTCCAAAGTCCCACAACAGATACAGGGAACCTGAATTTCACAAGCTTTTTTTTTTTTAAACACTACTTCACAAAGCTTATAGGGTGATTTTGATGATCAGCTTTGTCTGAGACCTATTGATTTTCATGCCTGCATATTTTAATGATCATAAAGGAAGGAATTTAAAGAAAAATCCTGATTCTGAGATATCTATTCCTTGCTTATTCTTGGATTGCTAGTCTAGAATGTGGTTAACAGTTCTGGAAATTGTTGCTTACAGGGCTCACTCATTACTTCTGTTACTCAGTGTGCATTTACTGAACATAAACTATGGGCAAGGTGTGCTGCCATGACTGATTTTAAAAGAGCTCACAATTTTATGGGAAATAGCATTTGGACACAATTATAACAAAGGTTCTGCAATAAAACTGTGTCTAATGTGTATTGATTATAGCCTGAACTCTAGATTCAATTTTTAAACTTATTTTTATAACTTGAAATTCTTTTTAAAAGGCTATGTTCATTATACTGAAAAGAATGGAAGAATTTTCTCTTACATGAACATAGTTTACCCCTGGCTCTACATGAATATAGTTTTAAGAATAATACTTCAATTTCATTTTATGATTTTTAACATTTTTAATAGTTCTTATTAACCCAAGCAATTTAATTAAACAGTGTTTCTAGAACTACAACCTAATCAAATTTCACTTTTTCCCTCAAAATGTGGTCAGAGTTGACATGTTCCAAATTGAAGTACTCCGTATACATAGTCAGAATCTTAGATAAAAGGTAATTTCCAAATACTAAAACTAATACGTGAATAATTTTAATTTAGTGTAACATAGTTTAGCATAAGCTAGACATAATTTTTAAGAAAATAAACAATTCCCTTTAGACATAGGATTTCACAGTCAAAATGTTCCACATTATATTTGTGCCTCAAAGGCAAGTAGCTAAATCACCTACAGAATTGGAATTCAGCTCTTTCAGGTTCCTTCCTTACCTAAAATATGTGGACGACATCATATCTCCTGGTCAGAGCAATCTTTTGGCAATAATGTACGCTATGAACAGTCATCACAGATCAGAATACAGTAATGTTTTGTTAGAAAGCACCCATTACATGTTAATTCTTGATGAAGATAATACTGTTTAACAATTTGAGGAAAAATTAGAAAAAAAGGTGTAAGTGATAGAATACTTCTGGTAGATATTCTTTCCCATATTGTAAAGATAAATTATAAATGTAGGAATGAAAACCATGAAGATCATGAAGACAAGTTTTTGGTCTACAATTATAACGTCAAAAACATCCCCAACTATACATTTGACCATGCACAGGCACTTGAGAAATCAATCAGAAGAGAAATATCATTTGATAGTATGACAATCTGTTTTTACTATTCTAAAATTCAGAGTTAAATAGTAGTGTTTTTCTTATGAATAGGATGCTTTAGGAAATATGAAAAGATGTTTTCTTTTCATCCACATCAAGAATTCTACAGGTTGCCACAAAACCAAAACAAAATAGAAAACTAAACTAAAAAAGAAAGAAAAAAATAAAGATCAAATGAACAAACCAATTCATAAATGTAGAATTGGCTGATTTTATTATGTTGTAAAACAAATTTTCTGAATATATGCAGATAGCCAGCACGTGACTACAAAGTTGTAAGCTATTTTCAGCAGTTTATATGGAATCAAAGCTATCATTGTACACTATCCTACTTTTAGGGACTAGTTATCAGATATTCAATTTGTGTTAGTAGTTATATTGAGCTTACCTTGGTATTCTGTTTTTTCACAGTTAATTAGTTTGAACCATGGTTGTCTCTGACAATGTTATCTAACCATAAGATTATTCACATTCATCAGCATTCCTTATAAGGCTAGATTAAGTTCTCTTTCCCAGAAGCTTAAAATAGTCACCTAGCATGTTCTCTCATTTTGTATTAATTGGACATTTTCTGTTTTCTGGTATATTTTTATTTTATCTATCTATCTATCTATCTATCTATCTATCTATCTATCTATCTCTTTATTAGGCTATCAGCTCCAATACTAATCAATATAATCATTTTTTGAGTCAATATAGGAATCAAAATTCAAAGTCAAATATGAAGACACCTATGCATAGAGTAATTGAGATATATGGAAGTTTTTCTGGATATATTGTAATAATTAAAGAATAATATTTATCTGCCAGTAGCGAGCAAATGCTAATTGCCTCTTAAATGCTAATTAGTAAATAGATAATTTGATATTACTCTCTGAAAATGAAGACTTTCAAATTTCTTAACATATTTGTGAAATGTAAACATTTTCACTTACTAACAGTTATAATTAGAAAAAGAGGCTTTTTCAAAGCTATTAGAAGCATAGCAATTACTTGAGTGTGTAACAGATATGAGCAAATTCCAGTTACTGATTCCTTTTCTCTCTTTTGAATAAGATTCAACCTGGGTAGATAATTAAATTCACCTAGTTTCAATGACAATGGTTTGAGAGAAAATTAAGATACCTATATAATTTTAAGTTTACTTAACTTTTGGTAGGGCAGAACTGGGAAATATTAAGGGGCAGTCTTAAAATTTCTGGCTTTTTACTTATGAGACAATTTTGGAGCACTCTGCCTCCTTATTTTGCTTTCTCCTCCCAGTGCCAGTTGAAGTTTTGCTACATGCTTCTGACTTCTGCATTAGTTACATTATAGGGGAGGAGGGTTTATCTGTTTAAGGTGACCCCTTCTTTGTAGCTATGCTTTAATTCTCGTGCAGTTCCCGATGCTGAGACTGAATGACTAGAAAATTGGGCTTTGGGAAATAATTATGTACATGCATAAAAATTTACCCATTGGTAAATTCTGTTCTATTCTCATATATGGAATATGTACTGAGAATTTAGGGTCTATATAAGATTTTCAAAAATAGTTTAATTTTTGTGTTCACTGCAAGATAGTTTAAATGCCTATATATTTCCCGTAACTTTGTTATACCAGAGGCATAAAAGGAAGCCAATATGATAAAAGAATTTAATTCTCCTTAAAGATATTTGCTTTTATAGACTTATTAATCATTATAGTTTCACTTTCTGGCGATAAAGAACATTACTGTTGGAGAGCCAAAAATACCTTTATTTTATGATTACAATATAATATGTGTATGTATATATATATGTGTATGCATGAATTTTTATATTATACACATATGCATCATAATGGAAGTATATAAGTACAGGTACACATACAATATTGTGTACAATAACACTGTGCATGCATTTTCAGGTAGGTACTTTTTGTTGTTTTTGTGTAAGTGGAGCAGAGAAAAGTATAAATATATATAGAGTCCAGTATGTGTCACTCTTAGTGGTTGAAAAAATATTGGTCTTATATTTATCCATATTTCCATTTGCCCAATTATTCAAAACTAATGATAACTTAAAAAACAAATATCTCATATAGTATATGCAGAACATTATACACACACATATGTTAACATATACATGAGAAGATTTCAGAGATGAAAATCTAGTTTCAATATATTTTTAAAGTTTATTTTGTCTACCAAATTTGACTAAATTATGAGAAGCACAGGAGGATTCCAAATGGATTGTATTTCTATGTTTAAGGAAATAGTCACAGGTATCTACCTCAGGACTAAAATGAAGAGCAACTTACTTTTCTTATGGATTTTTGGGACTGTCTATTTTGAAGTAATTTTTGAAAACATCTAAGTCTTTGACATACTAATATAGCATACATTTTGAAGGAAAAGGTTCTTCATCTAAAAGGAAAAAAAAACATCGCCAAATACAAGAAGTTGACTTTTATAAGTATTTCTCTATTGTTTTACACAATGAATAGAAGGAAAAGTATCTGTCTGAAAAAATAATACATAACTATTCATACAAATAGTTACCATTCTTTATTAAAAATTTCAGAACTGCAGATGGAGAAGTGAGGAGAAGCTGAAGCATTAATCTTGTTAGAATTCCTTGTATCTTCATGACATCAGAGAGAGAAAGGGAAGGAATGAGCATCACAAAAACAAAAAGACAAAGGGACAGAGTAGGAAGAGAGAGAAAAGGAGGGAAGGAGGGAGGAAGAGAGGGAGGGAGGGAGAGAGAGAGAGAGAGAAACTTACCAAGAGAAGGATGTTGTACAACACTATATGCAGTGCAATACTTTCTGCTGGTCCCCAAGCAGTGTCAGCTTTAGTGAGATTTCCCTGCCATTGCACTGCCTGGGGAGGATCAGAACAGAGCTGTCACTGTCAGAGTTTAGTTATTTACTGAGGCAGAGCAGAGGAACCTGGGGATTGGCCTACCATATTAGCCACTCAGTCATTCCATTAGACAAATGGTAACCTTTACAGGAACCTGTGATCATTTAGAAACTGACATTTGATTTCCTTGTGTACTCAATACCCACTATAATTTGCTTCCTCTGAACAGGCAGTGAATGGCATCAGGTTAGGGCACTGAAACAGGACCCTACCCCAAGCAGTCTACCTTAGCAGGCTGTACCCTTGGCTACAGGGAAAAATTTTGGAAAGAGATCAAAACTACTTGTACAAATAGAACATTGAAAGGGCATATCAACAGAAATAAGACCTACTGCCACAAGAATATGTTTCTTAAATGACACATTAAATAAAATTAAGTTTTTTCAGGACTTTTGTTCAAACCAGCATGCTGGATAGCAGTGTCAGTGGTCACCTTCTCAACTGATGTTTTCTTTCCATACTACTTTCTGGCTTTGCCAATGCTCCAGTGTGGCAGTAGTGAAGTGTCCCCATTAGATGCAGACTGGTCCTCTGTTTCCATCTCCCTCTCCATCAACTCTGGAAGTCATCTCTGCTTCCATCTACACCCCAATGATCCCTGAGTGTGTCTACTTCCTGGACTCTGGGCTCCTTCTCCTCTTGCCTCTTTTAGAACTTCATCCATTTTCATCACTTTTGACTGTCTCTTCAGCTTCTTCCTTATGGGAGCCTTCTTCACCAAAGCATTGACATTTACTCCAGTTTTCCCCATAGTAAGTCAACATCAACAAAGTAAGATTTAAAAATCTCCCCTTGCCTTACTTCTAGCTAATATTCTATCTGACCTATCCCTTCCAGCAAAGTTTCTTGAATACACTGATGACAGGATCTTGGTCCTTCCTCCTCACTCTTCAGTGTCTGTAATGCCGTGTCTGCAGCTGCCTCTCAGAACAAAGCATAAGCTCAGAATGGTGCTCTCCATGCTTGGTGTCTGAAGATTTGTGGTGGTCATCTTGAACTTTGTGGTTTGTTTTTGTGCTTTGTAAGTACATTCTGTGGAGAACTGCTTTGCATTGTCTGCTTTAGACAATGGATTGTGCTTTTGGCCTACAGCCTTGATTCAGATGTGGGATAACCTTCAACAGTTGCCTGTCTTTTGAACATGGATGTTTGGGGAGGTGGCTCTCTGTCTCTGCAGGAATTTTGTCACCCTTGGTACCAGGCAGCTACCAGGTTGCTCGGAGAGAAGGAGTTTGAGAGGTGGGGGTGCTGCATTTGTTGTAGACCTTCACCTCTACTGATCTAGGCGTGAGCACAAAGAGTCTGGGGTCAGGGGTGCACCATGGTGTGGTAGTGTCTTAGGGATGGGATGAGGCTGCAGTCATCTACCTGGCAGACAGGATCGTGGTGAGGTGGAGTGGGAATGTGGATCAACTGGTGCCTCTTGCTAACTTTGAGTGCAGGGACCCAGCGAATCCATGGGTGGCAATCAGATCACAGCTCTTTGCGGGGGTGGGGGCGGGGGTGGATTGCCAGTGTCTAGATAAGCACAAAAGCAGTGAGATTTCTCTGTTTCTGGCTGCTTGCACTTCATTTCCTGCTGAGCCCCACAGCTTACATGGCTGGCTCTGAGCCTATTCTGATTGGAGCCTGGTCTGCCCAAGGTCATGGTGTCCTGCATGCTGCAACATTCAGTGGACTCTCCATCAGGGCCTGTATTCCCTAACCTATCTGGAACTCTGGCCGCCACCAACCATCCTTCTTCTCCACTCCTTTCTTCCCTTTCCATCAGTTGCCACCATGTGGGCCTGGTCTTTTCCCATGTCTCCCTGCTGGTTTGCTTTGCAGGGTCCTCCTTAGTGTGGCCTGCTAGTTAGTGCTGGGGCTGAGGTGGTCTGAGGGTCCTGCCTTTCTCATTCCTGCCCTCCTCTCTCATGGTCTTCATGCCATTGTAGGCTGATGGTCCTGTCCATTTTACAGGGTCAGCTCCACCTGGGCTTCAACCCTGGCTGTCCCACTGCATCCTATGACCACATTGTCTCTTCCCACAGGCTCCACATATTCTTCTCAGGTAGCTGAGAAGTTGGTCTTTCCTAATAATAGCTGACCCTGCATATTCAGCACCTCCTAAATGCTAGGCCTGTTGTTTATGTAGAGTACTTTATTTCTAGACTTCACAATTGTGCTTCAATGTAAGTATTATCATCTGCATTTTGTATTTGAAAAACACAGGCTCAGGAAGTGTAGAAATCATTCAGAGGTCACACAACTGTTAGATTCTTCAAACTGGCTAAATGCCAAAATGCATCTCTTCCTATACAGTTGCAAAGTACCTCGATAGTATTTGTATTAGGTACTAATGAGCTATTCTATTACATCTTTTGGTAAAAATAATAATAAACACCACTTATGTTCTAGACACTAATTGCTATATGGTATGTTAATTTATTTAGCCAACAAACTTATGAGATAGACAAGATCTATTATTGTCACTCTGTTATTATAGCATTGAAGAAACTGAACCACAGAAGAGTGTAGCACTTAACTAAGGTCCCATAGCTAGTAGGAGGAGAGTCAGGAGTTTAATAAGGCACTCAGTCTCTAGTCTCCAACCTCTAGCCCCACACTACACTTCCTGTCTTGCTCTGGGTGGTGGCCAAACACCTCTGGGGAGGGCCCCATTCTCTTAATTTTTAACAATGATCATGGTACTTTCTTGCTCCAGTCTCATGGAGAAAGTTAAGTGCATGGATTCCTTTGGGTAAAACATGCCAGACAAGAGCTTAAAAACAATTTCCAAGTCTTTAGTTTCAGGCAGTGCCTTTCCCCTTCTTGGATGGGGAAGTTTAATATCATATATTTCTAAATCAGTCTTTTGGTTTTTTTTTTTGGTACCGGGGATCAAACTCGGGTCCTTGCGCTTGTGCAGCAGGCAGCGAAACCACTGAGCTAAATCCCCGGCCCTAAATCAGTCTTTTGAAGTTTGAATTAGCCCTAGATGAATAACGTGAAGAATAAAATGCTTAAAATGCTGAGACAAGTAACTGTGGAGGTAACATTTAAAATTTATAATTGATTCATTCATCAAATATTAATTGAGGGCCTACCATGTGTCAGGTATCATCTAAAGCCTAGGGGAGGCCACAGTGAACAGGATGCAGTCTCTATCCACAGAGGATTCCATCTTCCAAGAAATACAGGAAAACTCAGAGGCCATAACCCTATGGACACAGGGAAAGCAGGACCTGCAACAGTCCCTAGAGAGGAGAAAGTCTGTCTGCTGAGGTCATGGAGTCTAAAGAGCTTCAGACAAGGTCTGACTTTAAGTCCTGACTGTATGCTCTTTAACCCTTCAGACCTTCACTGTCCTCATCTATGAAATAGGTTCCTTCTCATTGTACTGTAAAAAGGGGAAAAAATGAGCCAATCTATATATGTTTAGAACATACTAAGCAGTCATTAACATCAAACAATATTACTATTATAATTCACCTTGTGTTATGGCCTGTGTCTAGATGTTCCCTTAAAGCCTCATGAGGTCATAGGTGGGGCTTTTTCAGAGGTGGCTGGATCTAGTGTATGTGACTGATTGATGGTGCAATGCCAGGATTTAAGGTGCTGGGATTAAGAGATTGAGCGCTATCCACCCTAAGGGCAGGTCCTGGATACAATATCAGGGACAGAAAGAGGCTTGCTGCTAGGTATTCACAGTTGGTTGCTTGTTGCTTTTGCTGTCTTCTGCCTGCGATGAACTGTTTCTCCTCTGCAATGTCCCTCTGGCATGCTACCCTGCCTTGGAGCCAGCAGACTATGAACTGAAACCTCTACAAAATGTGAGCTAAATAAACCTTCCTTCCTTTAACTTTGGCTGTCAGGTATTTTGTCTCAGCAATGAGAAAAGTAAATAAGACATCTTGTGAGGGTTAAGGCTGAGCTTATGGGAAGACAACTAACTATCTGTAGTCTACTAGCAGCATATCCTAAACTGCTCCACCCTACCCAAAGGATTTAATCAAATAACACTTTAGCATTAAATGAGAGAGGTCTTATCTCTACAAAAAAGGAAACTAGAGTGTTATCTGCCTGTTCTTTCTCTTTTTTCCCTATATTGGGTCATGACACTCCATTGCAGTGGCTGGAGATCACATGGATGGCCACATCTTCTGCTGTACCCAGTGTGTTCATTCTATTAATGAGGGCTGCATTCTCATGACCTGACCACTGTTAGTACAATGCCCAGTGGCACTGACAGTGTGTGCCATTGCAGATAGCCACCACTACAGAAACGTCTGAGGGAGCTGTGGGAGTGAGGCTACCACAGGGAGACCCTAGTACACAATGCCTGGTGAAGATATTGGGGCTGCCTCCTTTGACACACTGGTAAAGCCAGTGGTGGGCAACTCAGGCCCAGGAGAGCCACAGGCAGGCAACTGTAGCCTTTGAACTCCTCCATATGATCTGCATCCAGCAATGCTAATCCCTGTGTGTCCAGAAAGCAGGACTTTGAACCACAGGTTATTTTAAGTCCTTAAGAAGTAATGATTTCTCTGTTTGGTTTGGATTTAGTCAGGGCCTGTGATCCCTATCTTCTTTCCTACTTCTCCCTTGTTGGGTTGGCAATGTCAATCCCATGGCTGCCCCCACTATTGTGTTTTGGAAGCACATAATGTGTTTGCTTTCACAGGCTCACATCCAGAGGTAATCTAGATGAGGATGAAATCCTACTTGGACTCTCACCCAGATCTGATTCAGATGACATTTAGATGCAGCCCTGGCAGATCTTGATGAATAACACATGGCTTTCACAGTTCCATACAAATACTATACCTGTATGACACTGTCTCTTGGTCCTACTCTTTGTATTGTTCTCTAAACATTCTTGACTTTTCACTGTTTGCAACATGATTGTTCAAAATTTTCCAAATTATTAAAATTTTAAAAATTTGATTATAAATTCTGTTTTAAAATTGTTGCTCTCTTCTAGCATTTACTTTTATGCACTAAAAAGGAGCACTGATTTACCCTTTGCTTAGAGATTTACCCCTCTGATTTACCCTCTTGCTAAATAACCAATTTCACCTCTCATAAAGTTTACTTTCCACAAAACAATAGGACACAAACACAATTCCACCAATTGTTTATCCCATGATAAGAACTGTCTTTCTTTCGGTTTCAGAAATATATTCTTCATGTTCATCTAAAACCTCACCACAATGACCTTTACTGTCTATATTTTTACCAACAACCTGATCATGACTACTTAGGTAATCTCTAAAATGATTGAGGCTCAGTCTACAGCTCTCTTTTTATAATTCTTCACCAGGATAACTCTTCATGTTCTATTCACAGAAATTGAGGCTTTTTCTAGCATGTACTTCCAGCCTTCGCCCATTGCCAAGTTCCAAAGCCACTTCTATATTTTTAGGTATGTGTTACAGTAGTGCTCCACAGGAGAGAAACAATATTTATGTTAGTTCATTTGAGATGTTACTATGAAGTAACTTACAATTTAGTAAATTATAAATAGAATGAATTTATTGCTAACAGTTCTGGTAGCTGGAAAGCCCAAGAATAATGTGCCACCAGATGATTCAGTGTCTGATGAGAGCTCCCCCCCTCTGTTTCCTTCTATCTCTGTCTCTCTCTCTCTGTCTCTGTTTCTGTCTCTCTGTGTGTCTCTGTCTCTGTCTGTCTCCCTCTCCCCACATGGCAAAAGAGGCAAGGGCTAACAATTGTTAAAAGAAAGAGTAAATTCAGCACCTGGAAGGAAGCTCCCCCACAGCCATCCCAAGCTCCTAGGGCAGGGAAGCTAAGCTGGTCCCAGCACCTGGAAGGAAGCTCGCCCACTGCCATCCCAGGCTCCTAGGGCAGAGAAGCTAAGCTTCTCCCAGCACCTGGAAGGAAGCTCCCCTGCCACCATCCCAGGCTCCTAGGGCAGAGAAGGTGAGCCAGTCCCAGAACCCAGAAGGAAGCTCCCCTCCACCATCTCAAGCTCCTAAGGCAGAGAAGGTGAGCCAGTCCCAGAAGCCAGAAGGAAGCTCCCCCACCACCATCCTAAGCTCCTAGGGCAGAGAAGCTGAGCTGGTCTCAACACTTGGAAGGAAGCTCCCCCACCACCATCCCAAGCTCCTAGGGCAGAGAAGGTGAGCCACGTGGGCGCCAGAAGCACACACCACCCCCACCCCGTGGAAATGAGAAGACACATAAACAAGCCTCAAAAACAGACTTCCAGATCACCTACAGCAACCCCAAAGGGAAA
>NW_004624819.1:5406234-5421457 GCF_000247695.1 Heterocephalus glaber | reverse complement strand
AAGGGAAAAGAAAAAATACGAGAAAAATAAAAAAATGGAAGCAAAGTCTTTGCAAATAAGCAAGGGTGGAGGGGGCGAAAGGAGGGCAGGGGAAGGGGAAAGAAATAAGAATCAAGACACTCATGTAATGGTACAAGATCCCAATGATGAATGTAACTGTATTTTATACCGAAAATGTACCAGTAAACTTAAAGGGAAAAAAAAGAAGAAAGAGTAAATTTTTGTTTCATAAAATAGAGAACACACACACATATATGTGATATATGTATATATATATCTATCTATCACAATGTTTTACTTATACAAGAGGAATAAGTTCAAGAAGTCTGTTGTACATCGTGGAGCATTTAATTAATTATAGTATATGGTATACTTGGAAGTTATTAACATAACACTAATTTTTATATCATAATGCCAAACTGGGTATTGACCAGTATGTATTCTTAACATAGATACAAAAATCCTTAAGAAAAATGCACAAATGTATTACCAAGTAGAGCTTCTGCTGGAATGTAGTTAGCTTAACATTAAAAAATGATTGTAATTCACAATATTAACAGAATGAAGATAAATACTATGATCATTTCAACAGATGAAAGTTGATAAAATTGCAAACTGTCATATTAAAAACCTCAATGAACTAAAAATAGCAGGAAAGTTATTTATTCTGACAAAGGCATATACAAAATACGTATCTACAACTAACATCATCCTTAATGGGGAGAGTTAAGCGCTCTTATTTGGAGGTGTGGGGAAAGCAGACAGGTAAGGTGCAGAACAGCACCTCTGGTTTGACACGGAGATAAAGGCAAACTGTTTCCCTGGTGAGATAGTCCCATGTTTCCACCTCTCAGTCAGGTCTAAGCATTTTCTCCAGGAGCTCATGTCAGACATGCTTTATTACTGAAGAGAAGTTCTGAGGGATGGGGCTGAGGACAGACAAACAATCTTGAAGTTGATAGCTCTTCCATATGCAGCTCTGGCCTTTGTAGGTGTTAACTCAGAGCTGGAAACAGCCCTGGAATGACTTCCACTTCATTTTCCTAATTGTTTGGGAGCTGTGTTTTTCTCTTCTTGTTTTTTTGTTATCCCAGTGCTATTTGATGTCTTGTGAGCTGATGACATCCTTTCTTTCATACCAGTATGAGATAAATTTTCTTTTAAATATATTTTCTGCAAGATTAAAGATTTTAGGTAAAGAGGGACAAAAACGTATCAATTCAGTCCTCCATACTGATGGAATTATTTAATGAATAATTTTCAAGTTTTCTCAGATGCAGTGAAATGGAAGCTTTAATTTAGTGTTGTTAGAAATAAAAACAAATGGGCTGAGGATTTAGCTCAGTGGTTCTTCCACCTGCCTTGCAAGCGCAAGGACCTGAGCTCGATCCCCAGCACCCCCCCCAAAATAAATAAATAAATAAAAAATAAAAACAAATGAACATAAGTTTTGTAAAAGTTGGTTCAACAAACAAATAAGGGATATAAACATGTAATTTTATAATACATATAAACACATTGTCAGCATTGACACTCTGTCCCCAATAATTTTCTTTTGTAGGAATCTATATCAGATTTATGAGCAGTCTAAATATTAGATTCATGAGCAAGAGTATTCACTCAGGCACTATTTCTAAATGCAGAAGATACCCACCATAAAATCAATGAGTCAATAATATCTGACACGTTAAAATAGTATGCAGAAGTAAAAATGAAAATTTCTTTTAAAATATTTAATGTTATGTGAAAATGGTTGTCATATAGCTTACAAAATATTATCTGGAATATTATACATAGTACTGTCAACTTTTTTCATGTGTTCAATTGTATGTGTACATTTTTAAAGGACCTAAAGGAACCACACTAAAATATAATCAGTACAAGGTTGTTGAATTACTTTACCTTAATCGGTAGGTACTACTGTTTCTTTCATGAATCTTTAAAAAAATAATGTTCTAACTTTTCTGACATAAGCACTTACAAGCAGAAAAAGATAATTTTAGAAGAAATATCGAGTTTATTTTTAATAACTGATCCCAAAATAACCCATTCCTTAAGCTTCCATTAAAACAAAGTCTAGGCTTTATTTATTTTACTTATAATGAGAGCGATTCAGTCTCCCATTGTCCAGATTTGATTCTCAAAGTGGTTTTGGTTTGATTTTATTTTGCCATGATAATACCTATTATTATCTCTATATGGGGACTCCTTCAAAATCTTCCTCAGGCCACTGAGAAGGATTAATAAACAGCAGCTCTACAAATGTAAATTAACAATAACTGAGGCCTTTGGATAAAGTACTTTTAGACTCTGCTTTCAGCCTTCCACTTTGCTAATGAGCTTTTGAAAGCTTAAAACTGAAAGCTTTAGAATTGTGGTCCTTTGTGGTTTCTCTTGTCCGTCGTGAATGATTAAGTGGCTTATTAAGACAATTAAGTTTGGGGCTCTAATTGTTTCATGAGATACAATATCCTATTAGACATCCCTAAATCTTGGGGGGGGGTTTCTTATTCAAAGTTTCTGCTAAGCTATGATAATGAGAACTGAGAATTCATGGTAATTAATTATCCAGGATTAGCTCTTTTAAAGTTGCATCTCATTTTTTCTCCCTTTCACCCTTCATTCCCTCATACTAGAATCTGGATGTGGATAAACTTGTGTCAAGAGTTCAGTTTCTCTGTTCTTCCTTAAGATGGTTAAATTAAACCTGATATAGTTTCTAGGTAAAGTGATTCCTTCTTTTCCCTCCTGTATCCTGTCGACTTATGGTCCAAAAGGCCTCAGTCTACATGTCACTCCCTGAGGAAGTTCTCTAAGCCCCTAGTCCATTGTCAAAATTAAACTTCTGTGCTTGTTCAGTTGATTATGCACACAGCGACTATAATACCCAGCACCCTACCTGCCTCAAACCCCATTACATTTTCTGACCTAGCTCAGCATCTGACACAAGGAAGGAACGTGATAAAAATTTCATGATGGACTAACTATAAATCATCTTTTTCCTCTTACCATAGTTTAAGCAAAATAGAGATTTTTGTAAAAATAAGCTTTATTAAATCTTTAGCTTTGGAATATTTAAAAAAATATCTTTGATTCTCTATACAAGGCAGTGTAACATAATCAGAAGGGCACTAGATTCATGTTTGGAGGTGTATCTATTTGTGCTGTCTGTCATTTCTTAGACAAATTTCAAGGCAGTAGACCTCGCCTACTTTATTAAATTCTCTGAACCACAATGTCCTTTTCTACAAATTGAAAATAATACTTCCCTTACACACTTCACATAGTTATTGAAAGAAGTCACTTAAAATTGCTTTATAAACTGTAAAATACTAACCCAAAGAAGAAGGCTGCTATTCTAATAGTTTTTATATATGGAGGCTCTTTACTTTTATTGATTGCTGTGCCACACACATACAAAAAGTATTTTGAGGTGCAAATGAAAACTACTATAGTAGTCTGGTATAGCCCAACTAATTTCTACAACATTTAATTAACCATTGATCCTATCATCTAGATAAAAGAATTGATTATGGCAAAGGTACAATAGAACGCAGAGGTCAGGTCAAGTTTTGAACAATGTTTTGCAAATCAAAACAATAAAAGAAGTTCCACAGTGTTTTTTATGTGGAGAGGTTTCAAAGGACACTGTTACACCGATTCCCAGTAAGAGAGAAGAAAATGCCGTATTGAGTGTATCTCTGTCTCTCTGTATCTGCCTCTCTCTCTCATAAACACACATACACACAATCTTAGAGGTCTAAGAGCTGCATTTATAGTGGCAAAATTATGAAGAAAACATTGTAGCCATAAGACACATAAGCTTAAAATCTGAAAGTCAGAAAAGTGAGTCAATCTACCTTTCAGGAGTGAATTTCATTCAGCTAATAGAGAATGATATACGAATGGTATATCAAATCAGAATATTAGTGTGTATGTTTATAAAAAAATGTTTGTCTCATTACCTTAAACACCATATCAGTACAGCCAACTCTCCTTCCCCAAAGGTAGATTATCAGTGAGAGTCAACCTTTAATGAAAATCACAACAAAAGTCACTTAGTCTTTTGTCCGTTAGTTGCTATTTTTCCTTTAGACTTATTTATGTATTCAGTCAAGTCTCACTCTGGCCCTGCCAGTAAATCTACTCTTTTTTCCAAATGGCTACATCTCTCTGCTCTGATCTATTATCTATTGATTTCATAATTTGATTCTCAGAGAAAAAAATCCAATCATCCATATTTAAAAACCTTTGGAGTATTTTTAGATGCCTCCAGATACCACCAATGAAAACAATAAAAATCAATCAGACATGAGCTTAGTTATGCGCCTCTCAGCCATTGAATTATTAAGCCAGCTCTCAAATATAAAGACAAGAAAATCCACACTTAAAATACATCTGTTCAAAATCACAGTAAAATAGACTTGTGAAGATCCCAAGGGAATTTTTAAAAAATTTGACCTATCTTGACAAATGATTCAACCAATTATTAAGGCACATCAAATAGCTTTTCATTTAAGGCATTAATGTGTTTAATGAAGTAGCAAAAGAAATGAAAGATCAATTTCTTACAGCTTATTAATTCATGTTAAGAGATTGATTTCCATTTATAATCAACTATTATTAGCAGCTTTTATTGATATCTGACTGTGCATTTATAATACATCACTCTTGATAAGCTAAGTGTCATTAACTTTAAAACAAAGGAAAATTAATGAAAACATACTTTAATTACTAACCACCTCATGAATAAGTCTTCTGACAGTCACAAACTGTTTTAAAAATAATATGGACATAGTAAAATGGAAATGTCTACAAATCTAATGATTGAGATAAGAAATAAAGAAAGATGTTCCAGAGGTACAAAATTTAAGAAACAGATTTTTATTTTGTTGTGAATTCTCATAGGCTAAGCTATTTTAATTAAGATTAGGATGAGAGCCATTAGAATGCACCATTGGTCTCATTGGGTGGGGGATTTAGCTCAGTGGTGCCTCCCCGAGTTCGATCCCCAGTACCAAAAAAAAAAGCACCATTAATGTAATCTAGTTTGTTACCATGGAAGGTGTTACAGTTTAGGTTTAAAATGTATCCCCAAGCTGTCATGTGTTCAGAAGAGTGGCTTTTGTATCGTGATTGGATTATGAAGACTCTATAGTTATCAATGCATTTATTCACCAATCCATTGATGGGTCCATAGCTGCTGAATGTGCAGTTAAGAAGTAGGGCCTGGTCAGAGGAGGTGGGTCCTGGGACATGACCTGGAAGAGTGTATTCTTGTACTAAGATTCTCCCTTCTTTCTGTCTTTCTTGGCTGTCATGGGGTAAGCAATTTTCCTCTGCCATTCCCTTCCACCATAGTGTTTTTGCCTTGGAGCCAGACAACCATGGACTGAACCCCCTAAAACTGTAAACTGAAATAGACCTCTCCTCTAAGTTGTGGGTATCAAATATTGCATTCTAGCAATGAGAAAATATCTAATCAGAGGGTATATTTGGTGCTTAATTTTATAAATGTCTATTTTACTAAAACATGTTCATATTCTTAACAGATATCTACAAAATAGAACAATACAAAAAAGAAAAAAGGCTAAAAAACACAGTAAACTAAGAAATGCCTTTTGCCTTTGTCTTAAGTTATAGATTCTAGTGGCATTTTATAATTATTTTCATACCAATGTTATAGAAGCATGTGGTCCAAATGACTGCCAGGAGCATGCTTGCTTTTAAGCTGTTTTACTTCAAATCCATTTTGTTTATTTATGTTCTGACTTATTGGAAGCAATTTTATGTTTGGTTTTTCTACCACTATCATTGTGTCAAAGGAAAGCATGCAAAGAAAAATTACTCTTTGTTGTTTTGTTTTGTTTCGAGTGTGACTAGGTATTAAATATAGGGCTGGTGTGTGCTAGCCAATCCCCCCCTCCATTTTGTTTTTTTGAGACAGGATCTTGTCAAACTGTCCAGGTTGGCTTGAAACTTATAATTCTCCTGCCTCAGCCTTCTAGGTAGCTGGGATTACAAGTGTGCACCACTGCTTCCAGCCTTTGCAATATTTTTGTAACATAGTTATTAACCCAAGTGAAGTCATGGATAAGGGCGGTACTTCATTGATCCATAATGTTTGTCAATATTTAGTTTGTTTGATGATATAATTGATGATGATTTTATTGCTATAGCTAGGTGACATAGCCGTTGTAATTAATTAGTTTTCTTAACAATATCTGGATTGCTTTGGGATCATTAACAATATGGTGACCCATTCCTGGAGAATTGGGTACTGTACCAAATATGCTGCAACTTCCCATTTCAGTTAAATGGAGTTGGTTAGATACTGGGATAGAGGCAAAGGCCAATATTTAGTCTTGCTCAGTGGACAACACTGAAAAGTAGGCATTAATAAACCCACATGCCTCAACATAAAAAAGATACAAAAACAATAGAAAGATGAGAATACAAGCCAACAAAATGCCCCCCAGAACTCCCAACTCCTCCAAAGCTGATCCAGGAAGCATTGAAGAGGAGAAAATTAAAAGCCACACACCTGAATTCATTGAAGTGGTATCCAGGGAGATAACAAACTAGATCAATAAAGCATTTGGCAAACTAAAAGAAGAGATAAGTAACAAGATCTTGGACCAAATAAGCAAAATGATCAGCAAGACTCCCAAAGACTAATAAAAAGCTTAAAGAGCTAAACGAAACAATGCAAAATATATAAGATCAGCCTAGAAAAGTATTAGGGTCCATAAAAAAGGTCCAAACAGAAAGTTAGGGGATTAAAAATTATATCCAAAGTCTGGGTAACTGAAGTGACCAATGTGAGGACAGTGTCTGAACTAGAACAAAAGGGTGTTATTGGTGACCAATTAGAGACACAAGAAGGGAGCATGAAAATGGATCCAATCACCCCTAGATGACACAAAGAAGACTAATCTAAGATTAATTGGAATTAATGAAAAATCTGAAGATAGCACACATAACATTTAAAACATTTTTTACTAAAATAATAGCAGAAAACTTTCCAAATAAAGGAAAAGAATTTAGCATACAGATAAGTAAGGCAGATAGAACTCCAAATAGCCACATTAAGAAAAGAACAAAAAACAAAAAACTGCAGGACATATCATAGTCAAAATGCAAGATGTTCAACACAAGAACAGAATCTTTTTTAAAAAATGACTTTATTATCAAACACACACACATACAGAAATTAAAACCATTCAAAGAAGAACAATACGAGGGAAAAAAACTACAATAATATTCAAATACAGTAGAACTCAACCAAAACAAAACTGAAAATCACTTAAACATTTTCCCCTATAACTTAAAAAAAATCTCAAGTACCAACAAGACACCAGAGGATGTGATTTGTTTCAGAAAGATCCCCAAAACCAACATTGAACAAATAGTGGTCTAGAAAAAAAACTCCAGTTAGCTAGCATACTCCGCATAAGCCAAACTTCTCCCTAATTTAAATTTGATACAGTCATATGACATGTGATGGAAACACAATCCGAGAAATATGTTATTAGGCCATTTCATCTGTGTGTATCCTTAATTACACTCTCAGTTTCTCACACTAGAGAAACTATTCGGTATTTACACATGTGTGCCCTATTTATTTCACTTAAAAGGATGGTCTCAATATGCATCCATTTAGCTATAAATGTCTCTAGTTTCTGGTTCTTTATGGCTGAGTAGGACTCCATTTTATAAAAAAACCACATCTTCTTTATCCAGTCTCCAGTTGATGGACACTTGGGTTGTTTCCAAGCTTTAGGTATTACAAATTGTGTGCCACTATAAATATGGGTGAACATATATCGCTGTGGTATGATTCTTTTAATCCTTTTGGGAAGATACCCAGCAGGGGAATAGCTGGGTCAAATGGGACCTCTAGTCCTAGTTCTTTGAGGTATCTCCATACTGATTTCCACAGTGGTTGGACCAGTCTGCACTCCCACCAACAATGGAGAAGGATTCCTTTCTCCCCACACCCCCGCCAGCATTTGTCATTGGTTGATTTCTTTATAACAGCCATTCTTTCTGGGGTGAGGTGGAATCTCAGCATTGTTTTCATCTTCATCTCTCGAATGACCAGTGATGTTGAACATTTTTTCATATATTTATTTGCTGCTTTTACTTCTTTGTCTGTTCATTTCAGATGCCCATTTTTGAATTGGGTCTTTGAATTTGGGAGGTCACAAGAACAGAATCTTAAAAGTAGTTAAATAAAAGCAACAAATTACTTATAAAAGAAAATTAGTTAGATTACAGCAGACTTCTCAACACAAATCTTAAAGGCCAGGAAAGTTTGCAGTGAAATGTTTCAAGCCCTAAAAGAAAACAATCTCCAACCCAGGCTGATATATCCTGCAAAACTGCCTTTCAAAATAGTTGCAGAAATGAGATATCGTAAGTCTCCAACTTACAAATGAATTCCATTCGGGAAGAACATTCATAAGTTGGATTTGTTTGTAAGTTTCACAAAGTGAGTCTTATACACTCTTGGCACAAATATAAAATGTATGTATATTGCTTTGCGCTTCCTAACAATCCCCTCCACATCACTACTCCTTTTTGTCTTGCTTCTGGACATCCAGGACTCTGACTGAGCACCATAATACTGTGTATTATCACACTGTACAGTAAGCACACAGCAGCACTACTGTGACAATGTTCAGCAGACATGTGAGCTGCTTGCACAATTTCTTTGCACCTATGCACATTCATAATGTAAGGTCTGTCTCTATCTGTAAAAGTTCACAACTGAAATGTTCATAAATTGGGGGATTACTGTATTTTTATGATAAAGAGCACCTAACGAAATTCATGACTACCAAAGCAGCACTCCAAAAAATTTCTCAAGGATACTCTAGAAAGAGACAATGAAGCTAACAATGACAAAAGGCCTAATAGAATGAATATACCAGGTAGGGCTAGCAGTTAAGTATAAAGGAAAGACAGGGAGTCAGCAACAGGAGAATAAAAAGTTAAAGAAATAAGTCAATTAGTATTAGTAATAACTCTCAATGTGAATAGTCTCAATTCCCCAATCAAAAAGCACACTCTGGCAGAAAGGACCAAGAAACAAAGTCCAATGTTATGGTATATATAAAACACATATTTCACTCAAAAAGAAACTCATAGACAAAAAAATCAAAGAATGATTTACACCTACTGAAGAGAGTAGGTGTAGCTATCCTATATTCAGATAAAGTGAAATTTAAGCCAAAACTGGTCAAAAGTAACAAAGAAGATCACTACATATTGGTTAAGGGAACAATCCAACAGGAAGAGATAACATTTATTAACATATATGTACTGAAAAAGTGGTGCACTCAACATTATAAAGCAAGTATTACTAGACGAAAAAGACCAGATAAGCATAAATACAATTATTATGAGGGACTTAAAACCCCACTATCACAAATAGACAGACAGAATGACAAAAAAATGAACATGGAGAGCCAGGGATTTAGGTCAGTGGTTCCGCTCCCTGCTTCGCAAGCACAAGGACCCGAGTTTGATCCCCGGTACCAAAAGAAAAAAGAAATGAACATGGAAATATCAAAGTTGAACAAATTCTTTGAACAAATGAACTTAATAGATAATTACAGTGTTCCACCCAACAACAGAATACAGATTCTTTTCCGCAGCACATGGAACTTTCTCCAAAATAGACCACATATTTGTCATTAAAGCAAGGTTAATTAAATGAAAAAGAATTGAAATTATACCATGTATGTTCTCAAATCACAGAGCAATGAATTTAGAAGTCAATGACAAAAGAAAACAGAAATTGTGTAAATGCTTGGAAACTAAACAATACAATGGGTTACAGAAGAAATCAAGGAAGAAATAAAACAGTTTCTAGAATTAAATGATAATGTCAGTACAACATACCCAAACTTATAAGACATGATAAAAGCAGTCCTAGAAGGAACATTTACAGCTGGGAATGGCCACATCTCAAAAACACAGGGAGCCCAAAAAGTAACCTAGTGATGCACTTCAAGGTTCTGGAAATACAAGGAAAATCCAAATCCAAAACAAATACAAGGAAGGAAATTATAAAGACAAAGGCAGAAATTACGACCAAAACAGTACAAAGAAATACTGAATTTAAGAATTGCTTCTTTAAAAGAGTAAACAAAATAGAGAAATTGTTAGCTGATCTAAGCAAAAAAGGAGAGAAAAGACTCAAATTAAAACAATTAGGAATGAAAAAAGTGAAATAACAACAGACACTGCCAAAATAAAAAAAGATTATAATGCAAGTAAATTGGAGAATTCAGGAAAGATAGATTCCTACATACATATGAATTTCCAAAACTGAACCAAAAAGATTAACAAATCTGTAATAATCCAACATCAAGCAATGAAATACATGCAGTAATAAAAAACTAGCAACTTAAGATGAGCCCAGGTCCAAATAGGTTGGCTGAGGTTTCAACCGAAAAAGAGAACTGCAGACCAATCTCTTTGATGAATATAGATGCAAAAATCCTCAAGAAGACACTGGCAAACAGAATGCAATAAATTCATTATAAAGGGCTTACATTATGACCAATAGGTTTCATCCCAGGGATGCAAAGATGGTTCAACACACACCATGACATAAAGAGAAGAAAGGAAAAAAACCACACAACCATATCAATAGACTCAAATAAAGCCTTTAACAAAATCCAAAATTTTTTCACAATAAATACACTGAATAAAATAGGTATAGAAGGATATTATCTCAATCTGATAAAAGCCATTTATTACAACCTCTGTCATCACATTAAATGGGGAAAATCTGAAAGCTTTTCCTCTAAAATCCAGAACAAGACAAGGATGTGCATTATCACTACTCTCGTTCAACAGTATTCAAAACATTAGCAAGAGCAACTGGGCATTAAAAGGAAATAAAAGGGATATGTATAGGAAAGGAAGAAGTCAAATTATCATTATTTGTAAATGATGTGATCCTCCACATAGAAGACCTGAAAAATAGCCACCAAAAGACTCTTATAATAACCAAATTCAATAGTGTAGCAGAATACAAAATCAACACGCAAAAATCAATAGCATTTCTGTACACTAATAATGAACTCGTTGAGAGAGAAATTTTAAAAAATACCATTTACTATAGTACCAAGAACAATTAATACTCAAGAATTAACCTAAGGATGTTAAAAGCCTCTTTAATGAACACTACAGCACTGTGAAAAAGGAAATTGAGGAAGGCATCGGAAATAGAGGCATCATAATCCCAGATTTGAAGTTAGATTACAAAACTACTGAGATTAAAAACAATATGATAATTAAGTCCCTCATTTATGAACATTTGAGTTGCAAACTTTCACAGATACAAACGGACCTCACATTAGGAATTCCCTAGATGCAAATAAACTGCAGAAGAAGCTCACGTATCTGCTGGAGATTGTCACAGTTGTGCTGCTTTGTGTTTAACTGTACAGTGTGATAGTGTACAGTAGGAAAGTACAGTCAGAGGCTTACTATAGTTTTGTGTGATTGGGTGCTTTTTTGTGTGCTTTACATTGTATATTTTTGTCAAAGGTGTATAAGACTCACTTTGTCAGACTCATGAACAAATCTCACTGAATGTTCTCCTGGAACAGAACTCGTTTGGAAGTCAGAGACTTATTGTACTCACAGAAAAACAGACATGAGAATCAGTGGAACAGAATAGAGGATGGAGAAACATCCCATTTAATATGATGTTGGGAGTAGGGGTTTCCCCATGTAATATGAAGTTGGTAGTGGGTTTTTTTGTGTGTTTTTAAAGTTATTTTTAACTTCATCTTTTATTTACAAGAAAACAAAGAATGTCCTCTGTAAACTCTAATTGGAAATAAGAAAACCAGTACAAAGACAAGTGCTGGCTCCACAGTGATGTGTGGAGTCTGTGTCACTGTTCATTTAAACAAGGATTATGTTATTTCAAACAGCAAAATATTCAACTATTTGATCTTTGACAAAAGGCCCAAAAATATACATTGGAAGAAAGATCATCTCTTTAATAAATAGTGCTGGTTTGTGGGTAGTTCAGCAAGTTATGCAGGCACTTCCCACAAATGGATCGCTACAGCATTACAACCTCTTTCTAGAACATCCCTAAAGGACAATGATGAAGGGAAATCTTCATAGTGGGCAGAACTTTGTGCAGTGTACCTGGTAGTACATTTTGCCTGGAAAGAGAAATGGCCGGATGTGTGACTGTAATATTGATTCATGAGCTGTAGTCAATTGTCTGGCCAGATGGTCAGGAACTTGGAAGGAACATGACTGGAAAATTGGTGATAAAGGTATTTGGGAAAGACCTATGTGGACAGACCCTTCCATATGGGTGAAAGATGTAAAAATACTTATATGCCATATAAACACCCACCAAAAAGGACCTCAGCAGAAGAGGACATTAACAATCAAGTGGAAAAGATGACCCATTCTATAGATAACTGTCAACCTCTTTCTTCAGCCATCCCTGTCATTGCTTAATGGGCTCATGAATAGAATGGCCATGGTGGCAGGGATGGAGGTTATACATGGGTTCAGCAACATGAACTCCTACTCACAAGGCTGATCTGGCTACAGCCACTGCTGAATATCCAATTTTCTAGCAGTGGAGACCAACATTGAGTCCTCATATGACACCACCCCCCAGGGATTTCAGCCTGTGACATGGTGGCAGATTGATTATATTGGACCACTTCCATCATGGAAAGGAAAGTGCTTTGTCCTTACTAGCATAAGCACTTATTTTGGATAGGGATTTGCCTTCCCTGCATGTAGTGCTTTTGCCAAAACTACCATTTTTGGACTCAGAATGCCTTATCCACTGTCATTGACTTCCACAAAGTGTTGCCTCTGACCAATGAACACATTTTATGGCCAAAGAAGTGAGACAACGGGCGCATGCTCATGGAATTCACTGATCTTGCCATGTTCCTCACCATCCAGAAGCAGCTGGATTGACAGAAAGGTGGAATAGTCTTTTGATACTGTGCCAGCTAGGAGGCAATAGTTTGCAGTTCTAGAGCAAGGTTCTTCAGAAGGGTGTATATGCTTTGAATCAGCATTCACTGTATGGTACTGTGTCTTCCATAGCCAGGATTTACAGGGAAGTGGAAATGGTACCACTCACCATTACCCTGAATGATCCACTGGTTCCTTCGACCTTGTACTCTTCTAGCTTAGAAGTCTTAGTTACAGAAAGTGGAAGGCTTGTATTAAGAAGCACAGCAATGATACCATTGAACTGGAAGCTAAGACTTCCACCTGGTTATTTTGGTCTCCTCATGCCTCTGAGGAAACAAGCTAAAAAGAGAGTTGCAATATTGGAAGAGGTGATTGACCCAGACTATTGAAGGGAAATTGGACTATTAGTCCACAGTGCAGGAAAGGAAGCATATACTTGGAATGCAGGAGATCCCTCAGGGTGCCTCCTAGTATAACCATGTCATTAAAGTCAATGGGAAACTACAATAACCCAATCCAGGCAGAATGACAAATGGTCCATAACTTTCAGGAATGAAAGTATGGGTCACCTCACCAGGGAAAGAACCAAGACCTACTGAGGTGCTTGCTGAAAGTCAAGGGAATACAGAATGAGTAGTAGAAGAAGGTAGTTCTAAATATCAGCTATGGTACTGTGATCAGCTACAAAAACGAGGACTGCAATTGTAATAGTTCTCTCCCAGTATTCTTATGTAATATAACATTGATAGATTTAATATTGGTTCTTAAGTATTGTTAAACCTAAGTTATAATGTTCAAGTTATGAAATGTTAAGAGTAAGCCTCACCCAAAGAAAACTTGCTCACTACTCTGAGAAGGGAATTAGTGCATTTCTGTTTGTATTCAGGTTAGTTATAACATGTTAGGTATAATTATAAACTTGCCTTTCTGTCTAGAGACTGTGATTTAAGGAGATGTGTCTAGTTGTCAAGTTCACAAGGGGTGGATTGTGATAGTTAACTGATTATGTCAACCTGAGTAAGAAGTGCCCAAAGAGATTGGATGAACACAGCTCTGAGAGTGGCTGAGGAGATTTATTGACAACAGAAGACCCATCCTAGGCTAGCTTGTCTCTGAATGGTATAAAGGGGAAACAAAGAAGGAAGGCTGGCTTCTGTTTCTTCAGTGGAGCTCCAGTCTCTGCCTTCATCTTGGACATCACCTGGCTTCCAGTGCAGACTTTTCAGACTTCCAGTGAAGGTTCTTCAGCATTCCACCACAGACTCTTTGACCACCTGACATGGACTCACACAGGACACTACACTGAGCTCCAGGCCTTCAACTTTGGGTCTCCAGGGTTCAGACAGCCCTTTTGCCCTCTCCCACACCTGACTCTGTGGGCAGCCACTGTAAGCCTATCTTGTAAATTTTTATATATTTGTATATCTTGTATTAAATCTGTTTCTTTACTAAGCATTGACTGATACATTTCTCCTATATGAGAAACCCACACTATAAATAAAAAGTAGATAATAGGAAGTAGGGGGATAGATGTTTCTCATAGGGGAAGGACAGCAAGAGATGGAGTGAGAAAGTAGTTGAAAAAAGAATTCAGATGTTTTATGTACATGCATCAACTCCACACAAGGAAGGCAATTATTTTGTGTTGCCCACATAGAAAAAAAGGAAGAGAAACAAGATGGATGGTGGGGGAGCGAGGGGAGAGAAAAGGCATAAAAGAAAAGAATTAAGGTGTATCTTGTGCAAGCAACAATTCACCACAAGACATGTAAAACATTATGTTCTACAAACACATACAAATAGAAAGCCAAATATATATATTACACACACATACAGAGAGAGAGAGAGAGAGAGAGAGAGAGAGAGGAGAGAGAGAGTTATGTGCCAGAGGGTACACTACAGAGAAAAACAGAAGACCTAAACCATCTTCATTCATAGATTAAAATCCTTGATATAGTAAATAGTCAATGAAAGATTCAACATTAAATGAGCCAGTCTCATCTTTCACAGGTGAGTATGCCACAGCCAGCTTCCAGGTGGCACCTCACATGCTACCTAAACAAGCCACATGCAAACCAAACCTTTGAAAGAAAAAATAATGCATTTCTAACAATTTAGTCATAGAAAAGCCAACAGAATTTTTATCATTCAAAACTCTAAGGTCACTTTTACTTTGTTCCCATATTTGTAAATGCCCTTTAGCCAAATTCCCATCTTTCACTACATAGTGTCTTCT
>NW_004624819.1:5374047-5390220 GCF_000247695.1 Heterocephalus glaber | reverse complement strand
TCTGCACGACTTGCGACCTTGGTATGGTGTCCGCAGACCTGCCTGTCTGCAGCGGGCTGAGGTTATTGATTTTTTGCACTATTTCTCATTTCGTTCATGAAGTCGTTGCCTACCCTTATGTCCTCAAGAGTTCAACCTATTCTCTCTTCCAGCATATTCATTGTTTCTTTGTTAATATTTAGAACTTTGATCCATTTTCATTTTAGGTTAGTACATGGTTAGAGATATGTGTCTAGTTTTAAATCTTTGGCATGTAGAAAGCCAGTTTTTTCAGCACCACTTATTAAAGAGGCTTTCTTTCCTCCAGTGAACATGTTTGGCCCCTTTGTCAAAGATAAAGGTATTTTTCTTAAGGCACCACAGCTAGGAAATGGAAGGGCTTGAACTCAACCCCAAAATTCTTGTATCAAAATCTGTTGTTCTTTCACAGCAATTTTGTCATTTAAAGTAAAATATTTTTTAAGTCAGCGAGGATGTAAATCACTTGACTACTGCATTGTTTTTCAAAGTGAAATCATGATCTGTAATCCAGGTCAGTAGCTAAGCAACCCAATAACCAAGCAACCAATATACCAAAAACATAAAGCTACCTGTTCTCCACATCCAAAAGCTGCGGGACCCTTCAGGAGCTCTGAGGGAGTCAGCAGCAGTGTGAGGCAGGAGGTCAGCTCCAGGGCAGTAACTTAATGATAGCCAGGGTTAAAACACAGGAAAGCTAGGACAAGCTGGGCACTGAGGAGTCAAACCAGGGGTCCATATCAGAGTCTGTGCCGTGTCAGGCCACAGCATGAATCACATGAATGTTTCAGAAACACTGAAAATAAATAATGCACAACTCACAAATTACTCCCATCACATCCTGTGCTTGCTCTGCCTACACACATGCACACCACACACACACACACACACACACACACACACACACGACCACATGCTTGGTCCCATACTCTTTCCATGGTGACAGGCACACTATCTTCCTGTTCTATCATTTTCCTGTAAATATGGGGTATTAATTCCTACCTTATAAAATTCTTGAGAATATTTAAAAATAGAATGCCATGAGAAATGCTTAGAAATAGAGCTGGCAGGAAAAAATTCTCAATAAATATAGCTGCTGAGGTTTTTTATCATCATTATTGAGAACCCAAACCTTAGAGCTCAAAATCAATATTAACAAGATTTTACTCTTCCAAGAAACTCTCAGTTAAGAAGATAAAGGAGCAAATAACTCTATTTTTTTGTTTGTTTCAAGAACTTTCATCATATCCATACTTTCAAACTTTTGACTAATGTTCCTTACTTCCTTTCTCAGGACAAAAACAAAACAAAAAACAAAACAAAACAAAACAAAACTAGCCTTACCAAGAAACTACTTACTCTCTTTCACACTCACGCAAAATCCTTGCCTCACTGAACGCTCTGATTCTGTCCTCTTATGTCACAGACTCCGCATTCCTATTATCTCTGCACTGAAGGGCTTGCTTTAATCCAGACCCCTCAAACGTCATCACACTCCTGTTTTTTACTTCTCTCCTCTGAACGTCTGCCAAGACGTCAGCAAGATATTGATATGTGCTATTGACTTAAGAATCAAAGTTTGTTTCATTTTGTTGGGTTTTTTAGTGAAAATGTCAGAGAATTGGAGAGGAGCATCCAAAATGATGTTTCACTTACCTACTCAGTCCACCACAAAAATTTTAAAAAAAGGGAAAGAGGAAAATAAAAGAAAAAAGCAACCAAAAGCTCTTCTATGCAGAGCTGCTTTGGCTTGACAATACATCAATAAATGTAATTCTCAAGCTCCAGTAAGCGAAGTAGTACCTTGTCTGATCCATAGGACCAGCTCAAATGCATTGATGTACTATTATCATTATGAGTTAAAAAGAAAGGTAGAATGAAGAAAAATACAATGCCGTATGAAATTTGAATGAACTCTGCTCCTTTTTCACTCACTCTCAATATTACTTTCAAGTAGGAGTATCCCCCAAACCTCTTAAAGCTCCATAGTGGCTTCAGACAAGATCAGTACCTATGAGGATCTACCTTTTTTCCTCACATCACACTAAACTTGTGAATGTACAATAAGAGAACAACAGCCCAGGAAAGGGAGCTGACAGACCAGCCCTGAGACAGTAAATATCCTGTTCTGCCAGGGGAACCACAGACAAGAGAGCTTCAGGACATGGAGCAATTTTGTCTTTAGGATCTGTGTCTCCTAATTTAAGGAAGAAAGAATTCAATGTAAAATCCTTTCAGAATTCAGCCTTAAAAATCTTTAGGGACAAATTTGCAAAACCAGATATTGAATTTGTACTTCTGCCTCTTTGCTTAGCAACATGCCCTGCTAGCAGAACACATGCGCACGTGCACTCACACACACACACACACACACACACACAAAGAAGCTGGGATGATAAAAACTTCCTTTGTTCAATTTTTCTAATGTATTCAAGTCCTGAAGTCTCACCTTAAAAATCACTAGTGTGAAAGAAAATTGAAAGTAGTGTGTGCCCATAGGTACTCCAGACCACTTTAAAATCATGTTTTAATTCCCAACACCCTAGGTTTCTATTTTTGAGTCTTCTCCAATGTAGCTCTCATCATGGGACTCAGTGACTCTGGTTAGTCTCTTCCTCTGGTCACTTCCTGACCCACCATCATCCGAACTCACTCATTTACACCTTCATATCAATTTCAAGTCAATTTGCTGTACTCCCAAGGATTGGGGGACTAAGCTGCATCTCCAAAATTGGAATAAATAGATGTGACCACCACTAATGACATGATAGGTTTAAAAGAAACAGGTAAGAAAGTTCCTGAAATTCCCTTTCCGCTATCACCCTAATAAATCAAAGACTAAAAATATTCTTTCTCTTCTTAACCCCAGAGGACTCTATAATGGGGAAATTACTTTTAATAAATTGCCTTGCCTTTAACATTTTTCTCTATGTTAGCTTCATAAAAATTTGTAAGTACTAAGAATGTTTTTTGAGGAAGAAATTGAAATCAAAGGACAAAGCAGGTTGAGACATGTCCACAATATTAGGCCAAGAGGACAGGAGAGACCAGACTTCAGTCACATCTACCTGAGAGCTTTTGTCCCTGTGCAGATGCAGATTTCTTTCCCAGTGTATATTGAAACTCCACCAGGTCAAAACTTGCTACATTCTGTAATTTACGTGAGAGCTGGAGGTTTCATTAGCATGGAGTATTCCAGTCCTACAGATTGCCACTGGGATCATCTGTCTCCTAACTCCCTTTCCCAAGAATGTCTTTGCTCTTGTCCTTCCTGCTCCATATTGAAAACTGCTTTATGTGTATTCTTTAAGTTACCAAATCCTTTTTTTTACATAAAAGCTTGCAACCTTGCCTACTCCAATCCAAATTCCTGGCAAAGAACTGATGTAATCCCTTCCCCATTTAGGTTTTCAGCCTTTAAAACTTGTTTGAAATAGGTAAGACCATGGAGCACAAATGCATGAATCTGTTTTCTTGAGTTATAAATCTAATGATCTAATAAATTCTTTGTTCTTAATCAGTGACTCAGTTTCTCTTAAGGGTAGACACTAAAAAAAACCCCCAACCTACCAAAGTCTAGGTTAACTATATTCTGATCTGATTTTTGACAAATGCTACAGGGTCATGAAGATTGAATTGCATCTGAGTTGGAGTGTGAAACCCAAGTCCCAACCACTAGCTAGAGTAATGGCTAATCCCACAGGGCTGGTGTAATAACACAGTAAGGCAACTCATTTTGAAAAATAAATTCTTATCCCCTACAATATGTCCAACATAACACATGAAAAAACTTAGGAAAATCCCTAGCCAATGATATGATCCTAATACACATGACTATTACATATAAAATTACATCTTGCTTTAGAACATACTGATTTTTGAGATTCACTTTTACTGTCTCTCAGCCCTAACATTGTTCTCATCGAGCCAGATTCTGCTTTAGTTGCTATTTGCTAAGGAGAGTCTTCAAGAACATGTAAATTTTGATGCTTTGATTTCATTCTCTCTAAACTCCCACAGAGGGAAGTTAGTTCCTGTTATGGTTTAGATCTAAAATATCCCTCAAAAGTCTCGTGAGTTCAGAGGTGGGGCTTGTGAAAGGTGAATGGACTATGAGGACACTATACTTATCTGTGGGTTAATCTATTGATAGGTTCATGTGTTACTTAGCAGGTGGGGTCTGGTTGGAAGGGCAGGCCACTGGGAGTGTAACCTGTGAGGGTATATTCTTTTCCTCCTCTGGTTCTCTCAGCGCTCTCTGTTTTCCAGTTGCCAGGAAATGAGCAGCTTTCCTCCACACCCTTCTTCCATGACATTTCTGCTTTGGAGCCAGCTGACCATAGACTAAATCCCCTGAATTCTGAGCCAAATTGAACCTTTCCTCCTTTGAACTGTGTGTGTATTGGATACTTTGTCCTACTGATGGGAAAGCTGACTAATACACTCCCCATGTCTCAGAACCTTCCACGTGTTATTTTGTGTCTGGGCTGCTCAAGGAGGGCCTCTGATGACACATATACCCTTCTGAGCGAGGGCAATTTACAAGCAGTTGCTCTCCTCGATTTTGGGAAACAAAAGTAGCATTTCCTTGAAATTCAAGGCAATGTCATTCCCCAAAATGAATGATTTCATGATTGGACCCTTTTGCGATCAGCAAGAAGAGTAACAGGGATGTCCATGGTATAGGGCACATACCTGGAATTTCCTTTTTACACATTATAATGTGACAGGAAGGCTTTGTGATTGGCATTTAAGATACCAGGCAAAATCCAGAAGCAGTGAAAACAGAGATTCAAAAAGTACTTGTCCATCAGGGTTTACAGAAGCCTTATTCACAGTAGCCAGGAGGTAGAAACAACATAAATGTCCTTTGACAGATGAATGGGAAAACAAAATGTGATATATTATTCAGAATAGAAAGGCATGGAATTCTAATACATGCTATAACATGTATGAACCTTGAAAACACTTTTCTAGGTAAAATAAGCTCGGCACAGAGGGTAAACATTGTATGATTCCACTTATATGAGGTATCTAGAATAAGAGAATTTATAGAGACAAAAAGTAGAGTAGAAATAACCAGATATTAAGGAGAAGAAAGAACTGAGAGTTAACATTTAATAAGTACAGAATTTCAGGTTAGAATGATAAAATAGTTCTGGAGATGGATAGTGGTAATGGCCATTTTAGATGTATTTTACTCCACCGAATAGCATTTAAAAGTGGCTAAAATGCTAAACTTCATGTGATGTATATTCACCACAGTAAGAATGTTTCAGATGGTGCTTCTCAGTTCTGGAGACATTGTTCACGGGCTCATTCCATCCAAAGTGAAGTTGAGTCAGCTGAGTTGTGTTGAAGATCCGTGTCGTTTGTCAGTGCCAGGAGTGTTTTACATTTTTGGTCTTCTGCTCATTTTGCATCATAGATCATTTCCAGTGTTCTTGCTATATCCACTGTTTATTTAAGGCTCAGTCATTTTCCACTTGCACTATAGCAAAAATCCTCTAATAGGTTTGCCTAATTCCATTCATTTTACTCCATGTTTGGTCTTCCTATATTTTAATTCTAATCCCCGAATTAAGACCTTATATCCTAAATATTAATAATCAAATACCTTAGGCCAGCATGTAATTCTCAGCACCCCTGTAGTCTGACTTGAACTGCAGCACCTCCTGCTTGTCCTCACCGTGTTCCAGCCAGGTTGGATCACTCATTGACCTGCCTTCTCCCTTCATGCCATCGCCTGCTTGTGAGATATTTCCGTGGTCCCCATGTGGTACTTTTCTGATAGCATCAGACTGAGACAGTGTGAAACAGCCACCTCCACAGGAAAGATATTCATGACAATCCTGATGGGTTACTTTCTCTGGCCATAACCCCTCACCCTGTGAAAAGTCTGAAGCACGGTTCCATGATGTGGTCTATGACTTACCATTTTTACCTCACTTCAGGGGGAACAACTTCAGACAGGTTTCTGTCATGGGTCTCTGTCCTTAGGGAGGCAACCTGCTGTCTCCTTAGCTGACTTGTATATTTTTGCTCCAGTTCATGAGGTACTGATTTCCAGTTTTATGTTTCGAGGGCCACTCTGCCCATGCTTTCAAATCAGCTCACTGTCATAAAATGTAACATCAGATCCTGTTTTGTTTTTGTTTGGTTGGTTTAGGTACAGAGCATTGAACCCAGGGCCTTGTGCATACTAATCAAGAATTCTATTTCTGATATGATCCAGCTATTTCCCTGCTGGGTATCTTTCAAAAAGAATTAAAAGAGTCATACCACAGTGATATACGTGTTCCCATGTTTATAGTGGCACAGTTTGTAATAGCTAAAACTTAGAAACAGCCCAACTGCCTATCAACTGGAGACTGGATAAAGAAGATTTTTTAAAAAAATAAAATGGAGTACTATTCAGCCATAAAGAGCAAGAAACTAGAGACATTTATACTAAATGTATGCACATTGAGGCCATACTCTTCCCCTAGGAGCTTGGGCTGGCAGCGGGGGAGCTTCTTTCCGGGTTCTCAAGGCCATACTCTTAAGTGAAATAGGACATACATGCTCCCTGGCATGAAAAACTAAAAGTGTAAATAAGGATCAAAATGTATAATATTATGAAATAGGAAGAAAAGGTCCAGAGGAGTAGTGGAAGTGAGAGGGGTAGGGGAAAAGAAAGAAGGGAAAAGAAAAAATATGAGAAAAGTAAAAAAATGAAACAATCTTTGTAAATAGGGAAGGGTGGAGGGGGTGAAGGGAGAGCAGGAGAATGGGGAAAAAATAAGAACCAAGATACATTGTGTAAAGGTACAAGATCTCAATGATGAATGTAACTGTATTGCATATCTAAAATGTACCAATAAACTTAATGAAAAAAAAAAGAATTCTATGAGCTACACCCACAGCCATTTTTAAAAATGTTTTTGAGACAGGGTCTTGCTAAGTTGTCCAAGCTGTTCTCAAATTTACTATCCTCCTTCCTCTACTCTCAAATAGCTGAGATTACATGTGTGCACCACCATGCTTGGTTTTGTGAAACCTTTAATAAATTCTCCTATATAACTTATCCTAGCTTATTAGCTTCATGGAACACAGCCAGACAACTAATTACCACATTTCCAGTACCTGTTGGAAGAGTTGAACTACAGAATGTTGCTTCAGTGTGACACTGAGAGATTTATTATCAGAAATATATGTGTGTTATATGTATACATAGAGTTGATTGATTGCTATATTAACACTAACAATTCGATTCTTTAATACCTAAACTTCATTATCACCAATATCAACTTGTTTACATATAAATATTCCAATATATAAATATTGGAATGCATATTTATTTATATATAACCTATACTGTATATACATATATAGAGTTGATTGATAATCATGTAAACCAATCATCATCAGCAGAGCTTCAGCTAATCACAGTCATCCAAGAACCAGATCTTTCCTAAATATTACAAATGCCCAGTGATAGCCCATCAAGTACTTTCTCTACTTCCATGTCCAGACTTTGGGAGTTCACTGTTGCTGTGAAATCTGTGAACCGCCTCTGGTTCTGAGTGCTGCCTAATGTCCATGCAATGGCATGAGCAGAAGACACCTTGCAGTGGGAAGAGGACATGAAGGAAGTGGGGGGGGTGACATAGCTCCTGCTGGTGTGTGAGGACTATGAACTTTGTTGCCTCTATGCTCAGTGGCACCATACTGAGGTCCTCCATGAAGAGGTCAAAATTTAAATATACCTTGTTGTTGGTGGTGTTGTCTCCCTTCTCTCTTTTTAAATTTCACTCTCTATACTTCCAGGTACCTGAACTGCAAGTTCTATAAATTCCACCTTTTAGAAGACAGTAGATAATACATGATCTTTATCTGTTTCTCTCTCAGTGGAAGGCATTTCTACAGCAAGAGCCTCTCAGATTTTACTGAAGAAAAGAGAACTGACTTTCTCATATAGTTATTCACTGATATGGTGTGAGTGTGGTTTATTCTCCAAGGGCTCATGTGTGGGAAGGTTGCTACCCAGTCCAATGATATTGGGAAGAACCCTGACTTTTAAGAGATAAGACCTATGGGGTTGGTTGGGTCACTGTGGGTGCTGTGTCGAGAAGTGATTCAGGCAGCTTTGTGAGATCCCGAGTTCTTGAGAAATTGGTTGCTGTAAGAGCCAGCCTGACCACTGAATTGCTTGTTTCAGACTTTCTGTCTGGCAACATGATCTCTCCTTCTTGCGTACTCTTTTGTCCTGAGGTCCTTGCCACAGCCAAGCTGATACTGGTGCTATCCCCTTGAACTTCTAGAACTGTGAACCACTTCTTTCTTTCCTTGTTTGGACTATGAAATCCTGGAAAGCAGAAGCTGATTTATATTTTGTAGCAATTTTATGCCTTATACAGCAGTCAAATGTGAACTAGGTAAAGAACTTTTCTCAGTGCGTCAACCAATTCACACAATAGTGTGGAGAATAGGAAAAGTACTCAGTATGGTGAGACATGTACCCAAAAGAATAAAAATAGTTTCTGCCCTTGGGGAGTCAGAAGGATTAAATTAATACACCTAAAAAAGCTTAGGAAATATGTTATCACTGTCTGGATCTATCTATAAAACTGTTCATAGAGATTAGAGGCCTATATGCCCTGTAATTGGTAGGGAAGTTCTAGTAGGACAGGTAAAACTTGATGTGGCTCTTTGTGAAGGGGTTGGCTTCAAATAAGCAGTGGGAATATAAATTTAACATCTGGACTGGCAGTGCTAACTTCTAGAGAATGAAGGATTAACCCAGTATAACATGGTAGAAAGAGCAGGAGCATTCGGGTTGGTGGGAACTGGGAAGGGAAGAACTGTGGGAGAGGTAGGAAAAGATGACATGGACCCTATGCACATGCATCAGACACACATTTCTTTCTGTCAGACACTGGGTAAGGAAAATACTTTATTCCAGCTTTCCCCTGCTTTGAAATTCATGTTCCTTCTCAGGGCTCTGTCACCCATCAGGTGCCACAGACTTAGTAGGGCCTTGGGATTCCCCAAACTGCAGACATAGGTGATGAATTTGGGAGACAGTCTGGAGAAAGAGAGTCACAGGAACAGATTTTTCAGTAACATTCATTTCCTGTTGTCCCATCAATATGATACAACTGATAGCACATAAGAAGAAACGTCCCTCTTCTCGCTAAAGAAAAGAGATAGGGTGGGATGTACCTAAGCAAAAGGCTATATTTTAAGTGAAAATGCTTGCAATATGGGTAACTATTTTCCTATAGGTGGAAAATGAAACAAAATTTTGAAATAATTCTAAAAGGAATAACTCCATGAATAAAGTCATGAAAAAGCAGTACTTTTTTCCAACAGTTTTTTTTTAAGGGAAAGAAAACCTCATTCTGTGTTAATAATGTAACAAAATCTTAATTAGGTTATTTATAGTGACTTCATGTATTGTCCTGTTTTAAAGATTCACTTATTAATTCTATTTTTGCAGTTACTGGAATTTAAAAGATCATAACTCACAAAAAGTATTCTTCAGAGGGTTTTAGATTGACATGCCCATCGTATCCAACAAAAAATTATTAATACTCACTTAACAGTATTAACAGTGTTTGGCATGTAGTAGATGCCTCATAAATATTTGTTCACCTCAATTAGCAGGAGACTTCAATATGTTTTGCTCCAGACTCTCAAATGCCAGGCCTAGAAACTGTTTTGTTTGTAGCAGCAGTGATAAAATATATTCATAACAATCTATTCTCCTCTACTAGATTGTAAATTCACAAGAGCAACAATTTTGCCTGTATTGTTTGTTGTCTGGTATACATCAGGCTCTCAATGAGTATTTATTAAATTAATTCACATATAAAACTGACCTACTTAAGGGCTAGGGATTTAGCTCAGTGGTTCTGCTGTCTGCCTTGCAAGCGCAAGTTCCCGAGTTCAATCCCTGGTACCAAAAAAACAAAACAAAACAAACAGACAAACAAACAAAAAAACTGATCCACTTAAAATTTATGTGTGAGAGATTCTTAGTAATTTATATTTACAAACTTACAAATTTACCTCCCAAAATTCATGTGTGTGTGTGTGTGTGTGTGTGTGTGTGTGTGTGGAGTAGTGCAAGGAACTGAACCCAGACCCAGGGTCTCATGATGCTAGGCAAGCACTCTCTCAATGAGATACATCCCCCACCCACAGTACTCATAGTTTTGGTAGGAGACCTCTTTTTATTATCTTGCTTTAAAACTACTCAAAATGTTTTGACCACCACAAGTAGACAGAATTGGACTGTATCAGATTCTGAATGGATTGGACATAATTTAGAACTTTCAGGAATTAGATGTCATATCAATACTCATTTTTTTTTCATTTACTGACTACTGAAAACTTGGTTTCTGAAAAGTTCTGAAGAAGTTCCAAATTAAAAGCAAATATAGCATTAGCTCTGATTGGGTAATACTCTTACTCAGGCCAAATTTCATAAGAGAAAATGCTATGCTTTATTACAATATGAAAATCTTACTTAAGAGCTATTGAATACAACAGTTTGAGACAAAAATAAACATAATAGAGTGTGTTTTTCTAGAAATGCTCCATCATAACTCTTATATCTGAAAAACTTTCATTGATTCTTCATTATTTGCATCAGCTTGGAAACTTTTTACACTTTTACATAATTCTTTCAGAGAAAGTTCTTGGGAAACTTTAGTGTTTACTGTGAAAGGGAGCTGCTCTGGCAAAAAGCCGGGGTGAGTGAGAAGCTTACGGAACCTGGTGCCCACACTTATGGCCAGAAAGAGCTTGTTTCTAAGTACAGGCTTCCACTAACTGGGCTGAATGGTTGCCCTCCATGCTTGAGGATCCTTTCCTATAAAATGGAAAACATTCCCCGCCTTGTGGAACTGTCAGAATGAAAGGAGATGATTACTGGAAGTGTCCATTTGAAAAGCTGAGATGCAATAAGAAGTCACTGAGTAGCATTGTGGCAAAAAATGTTGGTGCCCTTGGCCACTCTCTGCAGATAGCTTGTGACCACTTTAGTACACTTCACCCACCCTCCACCTTGCACTGGCTTCAAGAGAGACCAAGGAGGAGCCCCAAGGTGCTTGAATGTAATTTACATTGATGAAATTTACCTCACCAACTCTTGTCCCAGGTCCAAAAACATGTGAGGCTCTCCTCTCCCTTCCTGGTGCCCCATGCAAGTATCAAGGAGGAGCCACCCCCTGGAACTGTCTGAGAAACCATCTCCCATATTTGGCTTCCTACCCTTTCCTTTCCTGGTGTCTTGCTCCCTTCTAGGCCTTCTGAGATGTGCTTCTTTAGCAACGCATTAAAACATAAATACTCTTCTCAGGGTCTGCCTCTAGGAATCCAGCCCAACTTCAAGTCAAGCTATGGTTGTTAGCATCATACACAATGTACTCAATAATAAGCTTAGCCTCATTTTCAGACACTTACCCCATAACATCCTCTCCATATCCTTTCTAATTAACCCAAAGAGGCACTGTGGAACCTCTAGCATATGATGAATGTGTTGTTCTTCTTTCTGTTTAGAATGAATTTTCCTGTAAGAGACACCAACTGTCTTTCAGAACACAATCCCATTCCTTGGTGACCTGCCCTGAAATGCCAGCAGAAACCATCATTCTCTCTCTTAACTTTCATCCATGACTCTTCTATAGACACTACATACAGTGCTAGTGAGTATGTCTTGGAACTCTTTGAGGTAGGTGACTCTGTTCTGTCTTTCTATTTCACTCAGCTCCCCTCTGGTCATACTCCAACCTGCCCTCACCTGTGTCACATACATATCAAAAATCCTTTAACCGCTGAGGACCAGAGAAGCTTTGGAATTTGGAACTTTCCAAAGATTAAAGCAGCTATATTACAATCCATGTACCACAGGTAGTAAAGGCCATATATACCACTCTTCATAGGCTGTGGAATAGCCTGTACAAACCATAGTATTTCATAGATTCTTCAATGACAAAATGAACATTCACATTACATGGCATGAATGAAAAATGCACATACTTTTGTATCCATTTGGGTCAAATTTTGCCACTAAATAAATTCAGGCTTTTTAGAGATTTTTTGGCTTTCACATTTATAGTTAAGAGGTTGCAGATCTTTTAATAGAAGCCCGACATGTGTTTATTGAGCTGGGTTCAAGAAAACATGCCTTCATTGCTGTTCTCATTAAATCTTCTTTCCACTTAAAAAAACAACTTTTTTAAAGAAACTGGATACAGCTGCTTCTTCCACCAAGTCAAGATGAACTCCTGAATCACCAGATTCCCTCACCCAATTCCTGCAAACACAAATTTTTCTATTTGCTATTATTGCTCTAAGTGCCAGACCTGTGAAGCAAGATCTTCTGCAACAATGCACAAAAATTGCAGAGCCTGGAATAGTATGACATGGACTACCAAACCTGCATCCAGCAGTCACTTAAATATCGTGTCTTTGTTTCCATTTGCACCTGGCTAATAATAATATCTCATGCACGGAAATTAAATCTTCTAAAGAGATGGAATCATATTAAATCACTAGAAGCATGTTTGAGGGTACCTGATTCAACACTTTCACTTTACAGATGATAAAACCCAGGGTCAGAGAGGTTTGCTGGCTTTCATGAGTTCACACAGCAGGTCAGTGGCAAAGCTGATTCTAGAATCCAGCTTTCAAGGATGAGTCGTTGATTTCCTACTCTATGTTGTATCAATGGAATAGGAGTTCTTTTGATCCTGATTCTTAATAACATCCTGCTTTTCTAAAGGGACAGTTAGTCTGTTCTGTTCTCTGAACATCTGCATTGCATTATGTGCTTCCAAGTTTTACACAATAAGACTTCATTTAAACAATCAACATTTAAACATCAAGGGACAACCTACAGAATGGAAACAAAAATTGCCATCTATTCCTAAAATCTAGAATATATAAAGAACTCAAAGATATTGGACAGCCCTCATTAAAAGATCCAATTAAAAAAATGGATAAGTGAAGTGAATAGACACTTCTCAGAAGAAGTACAAATGCCCAATAAACATGAGAAAAATGTTCAATATCTCTAGCAATTAGAAAAATGCAAATTAAACAACGCTAAAATTTTATCCTACACTGGAAAGAATGGTTATCATAAAGAAGTCAAATAACAAATGCGGGATGGCTGTAGTGAAAATATTGTTGATGGGAATGTAAACCAGTGCAATCATTGTGGAAATCAGTACAGAGATTTTTCGAAGGACGAAAACTAGAAATTTCAATTGATTTAGCTATTCTTCTAGGTGTCTTCCCAAAAGAGCTAAAAATGCGATATTACAGTAATACATAGATACCAATATTTATAGCAGCACAATTCACAATAGCTAAATACTGGAAGCAGCTTATATGTCCATCAACAGAGGAATGGATAAAATGTGGTTTCTATACATAATGAAATACTACTCAGGTATAAAGGATAAATTTGAGATATTTGTAGGTAAATGGATACATCTAGAAAATGTAATATTAAGTGAAATAAGCAGACACATGATATGACATCTCTCAATTGAGTAAGGAAAGAGCAAATTAAAGGATTGATAGATGGAAACAGGGAGATTGATCTTTTTTAAATGGGAACGGGTCTAAGAGACTAAGGTTGAAGGGAGGAGGAGAGAGGAATAGAAAGCAAAGAAATTTAAGATGGGTCATTCACATATGCCAAACACAATGAATGTAAACATTATACTTCGCCGGTTCATCCAGAGCCCCACTCCATCCAGCCCACGCCACCCACACCAGCGGGGACCAGCCGGATGGTGAGGACCCCCCACCACTGGCCACAACCATGACAGCAATCCACTTCCCGCCTCTGGCCTCCTGGCTATACAGCTACCTGATTCCACACTACAAAGACACAGGGGACACCAGACCATGGTACTTTGTAAGTTGGAGGGATCATCACCTCCCATTGGAATATGGACTATCTTCACAGGAAGGGCATCTGGAACCAACAGTACAACCTTGCAGAGTTCAACCCTACAGGAGGACAGGGAGCTCAACTTGGGACATGCTGCCAGAAATCTGCCTGAATCCCATGGGTCTGTAACTGGCTTGCTGAGACTCACTGACTTATATCTGCACACTGCTGCTCATGCTGTCTATTATGACAGCAGAGACATATCCTGAAGGAGGCCCTTCACTCTCATTTTTATTTTTTATTTCCAAAATTATTATTATTGGGTTTTTTCGCTCTTAGTTTTAATTTTATTCTACTCTTTTCAATTTTTTACTTTTCTCTTCTTTTTTCCCCTTCTTTTCTCTTTCCTTTCTCTCTCACTCACTCTCTTGCTGTTCCACATTGTTCTCCATCTCCCTTTTTGTTACTGTTCTGCTCCTAATTCATATTTCTTCTTTATCTTTCTTTTCTTCTCTTTCTTTCTCTTGCCTGTGCCCTCTGGCCTCACTGCTAACCTTTCCCTATCCTTCTACTTACCTATCCCTCCCTCCCCAACTCCTAACTCCACATCACAAAGGGTAAAGTTGGTATATTGAAGAGTTTATTCACTATAAACATATGTTGGGTTGGTCTTCAATTTTGATTTAATTCACACAGTTAAAGGTAATAGATTAATAACTTTCACAAATTGTCATTTTCTAAGGTGTACTTGATGCAATGGTGTTGCTGATCATATCACTTGGGCTAAGGTGTTCTGATTGATCTAGTTGGTTGTCCTTCTTGGTATAATGAAAATGAAATAGCCTCAGAGTCATTGGAGACTCAAAACTGAAAAAGCACCTATATTTGGAAGACACCTCTGAGGAGCAATCTCATAAAGGCTCTAATTACAAGCAACAAAGATACTTACAATAAGCAATTTTGAAGTATCAACCCAAGAATTAAACCAAGGACAGTACCAAAAACAAAAATGAGAAGACATTTAAGCAAGGCACAAAATCAGACTTCCACCCCACCAAGGGTAAATTCTGGGGGAAAGGAAGTGGAAAAGTCTGATAATCAACCACTTGGACACCCTGAACTGATAGTACAGGAAATAACAAAACAGGTAAATGAGGCTCTAGAAAAATTCAAAGCAGAAATAATCTCTCGGATATCTACAGAGATGGTGAGCAGAGTGAAAGACATGATTAAAAGCTCTAGAACAGAAACAGATTAAAAAAAAATAGATGAGCTCAGAAACATTTTGGAAACCATGAATACCCAAGAAAGAAATAGAAACCATGATTGCCTAATATAAGAAAGAAATGGAATCCATGAAACAGATATGCAGGAGACTAAAAATTCCATTGAAAGCATGCAGAGCAGATTAAGGGAATCTGAAGATAGAATATCATATATAGAAGACAGGATTGCTGTGAAGGACCATGAAAACAGAGATTTCTTAAAAATAGTAAGGGACCATGAGAAATCAATCCAGCAGCAGCTAGATGATGCAAAGAAGAATAACATAAGACTGATAGGAGTCCACATAAAAACAGGAGAAAGTACAATTGACACACACACAAAAATGTTCACAGAAGCAATAGTTGAAAATTTCCCAGACAGAAGTAGAGAATTGAACATACAGATAAGTGAGGCAGGGCTGGGGATTTAGCCCAGTGGTTCCGCCGTTTGCCTCGCAAGTGCAAGGACCTGAGTTCGATCTCTGGTACCAAAAAAACCCCAAAACAAAACAGATAAGTGAGGCATATAGAACTCCAACTAGCCATGATCAAAAAAAATCTACACCTAGACATATGATAGTCAAGATCTCAGAAACCCAACAGAAGAAAAAAATCCTACAAGCAGTTAGAGAAAAGAAACAAAAAGCCTACAAAGGAAGGCCCATCAGAATCACAGCAGACTTCTCAACATAAACCCTCAAATCAAGGAGAGCCTGGAGTGAAGCATTTCAAGCCTTAAAAGAAAATAACTTCCAACCTAGACTGTTGTATCCTACAAAATTATCTTTCAAAATTGGTAGGGAAATTAGATACTTCCACGACAAAGAACACCTGAGAAATTTCATGCACACCAAACCAGCACTCCATGCAATTCTAAACAATATCCCAGAAAAAAGCAATGAAGGTCACAACTCCATGAGGCCCAACAGAGGGAAGCCATCAGGCAAGGTAAGAAGCTAAAGAGAAAGGGGGAAAAATAAGAAATAGAGGAGCCAA
>NW_004624819.1:5346149-5370359 GCF_000247695.1 Heterocephalus glaber | reverse complement strand
TTTTTTTTTTTAAATAAAATGGAGTACTACTCAGCCATAAAGAACAAGAAACTAGAGACATTTATAGCTAAATTGATGCATATTGAAGCCATACTCTTGAATGAAATAAATAGGACACACATGTGTAAATACCAAATGATTTCTCTAGTGTAAGAGACTGAAAGTGTAAAAAAGGGTTAAAATGATTAAAATGAAAAATTGATAATTCGAAATAGGAAGAAAAGGTTCAAAGCAGTAGGGGTGGTGGGTGGGGAAGGGGAAAGGAAAGAATGGAAAGGAAAAATTATGAGAAAAGGAAAAAAAATGGAATTGAAGTCTATGTAAATAGGGAAGGGTGGTGGGGATGACGGTTGCACAGGTAATGGGGAAAAAATAAGAACCAAGATACATCATGTACAGGTACAAGTACCCAATGATAAATGTAAACATATTGTGTACCTAAAATGTACCAATAAAAGAATTTAAGAAAAAAAGCATTATACTTTGTAAAATTGAGCTGAAAAACAATAATAATAACAATAATACTGAAAATGGGGAAAAGAGATCTAGAGTTGGAAGGAGAGAAGAGGGTGGGGAGCGAAAGGGGAATAATAAAGAATCAGGATATATTACGTATATGTACCTACTTCCCAAGATGAATGTAAACTTCATTCACTACAAATATGTACTGATAAAATAAATTTTTTTAAAATGACTTCATTGGAAAACAGTGAGCGTAACAGCTTCCCCTTTGAAACTACACAATATTTTAATTTCTACACTGAGGACCTAATAAAAGGAGAATACAAATGGAAGATAACATTACCATAGGAGATTATGATTTTCACAAACATACATTAGAGGTTTAATAAAATTATTCTTGAAAATGCCTTTTTTCTTTAAATATACACATAGTGAAACAAGCCACATTAATTAGGATCATTAATCACATTCTTAATATGAAATGATTATAGAATTCAAGTCCTTCATAATCATTTTATTGAAATATTGTCAGTAATTTAAGTGCTCCACACATTTTAATTTGCTCACTCTCTAGCATCATTTAAACAGGGATTTTGTATTAAATTCTAATCACTGAATTTGACCAGGAAAATATAAGTTCAAGTATATAGCTAATTTTCAGTATATAGCATAAAACATCAACATGATTTAAAATTCTTGTTTAATGAATTGCAAATATCTCCCCCCACCTTAGCTAGCATTAAACTTCATAAACTTAGAAGAGGTAGTAATTTTAGCTGAGTTTTATACATGGCAAAACTGAATTCCAGAGAGGGAAAAATAAATTTGCATCTGTGTTTTCTATCACAGAGTATGCACAGATGATTTTCCTCTCCCTGAACTAGCCTCCTCTTTCCTACTTTGGGAAACATGAAAAGAAAAAGAAAGATGGTCAAGAACAGACATGAGCGTACGTCTGCTCAAAGAATGTAAAGACACTAAAATGGGAAGAGAAAAAAATGAAAAGTTTGGAACATCAGTGCTCCTCTTCTTCAGGTCATTTGGAATACAAATGAAAAAGTCTTCCATTTCTAGATGAAAATATTCTTCTGTCAGTTTGTTTCCTTTTTCTTAAAGCATTGATTATTGTCAGTAAAAACACTTGAATCCCTCTTACAAATCAAAGCTATGGCAAAATAAATAATGAACCATCCTAACTGACCTGCTAAAATGTCCTGTTATTAAAAATATACTGATGACAGGTAAGCTACTCTAGCAATTAACAAGCAAGGTTTTAAATGCATGGCATTTACCTGCAAGAAAATATTGCAAGAGTCCAATATGTAAGGCCCAGCACTACCGAGTTTCTTATGGGCAGGAGGCAATCATAGCATTGATTTTTTCAGAGACTACACTGAGTTTCATTTGAGTTTCTTAAAAGAGCTGTAATATTTAATTTCACTAATGATCAAATTTCCCAGCCACAGTAATTAGAACAACTAGGTCACTGAGAACTCTTAATCAATGAGGAATTCAGAGCCAGTTCTGCATATCACCTAGATCTAATTTTCCATGCACCCTCTGCTAGTCATTTCAACCTAGAAAAGTCTCTGAAATGTTTGTTCAAAAGTAAAATGTTTTTACACAAATTTACCTTCAAAATTTCTGATTTCATATTGCCTATGGCTCTCAACTGTAGGTTCCCTACCACAACACACACAGAATTCTATTATTTCTGTAACCATACTATGTAAAATACTTACTTTTGTTATTAACAAGGATAACCAGTGTAAAATGGGAAGCAGTAACTTGAAGTGACAGGTTGGCAAAAGATAACAAGAAGAAGAAAAGATCTAAGTAAAAATAAGTGCAGTGTGTATTGGTCAGTTTCCATTACTGCAACAAAATAATTAATATTCACAACTTAAAGAAGAAAAGGGGGTTTCTTGGATCAAAGTTTCAGAGGTTTCAGTCCATGGTCCACTGGCTCCAAAATAGAAACATAGCAGAAGATGGAAATCTGCTCAACTCATGCCATCAAGGAAGCAGAGATCAGGGGGAAGAGCCAGAAAGAAAGGGGCCAAGGAGCCCGCAGAGGCCAGGGATCTAACACTATACCTCCATGACACACCCAGAAGCACCAGGAATTTGCTTTACTAATCTAGGTGTTTCTCAAGTTGGTAAAGTTGGCAATCAAGATAAAGCATCACAAATCCACCCTTGTCAACTCAACACATTTTAAGTACATCTACTTAATCTCCAAGCAGAGATAATAACAAGGTCATAATTCCACCTAACACATGTAACTATTCTGCATACAACTGAAAATGCACTAATTTCTTCCCCAATGTCTCTACCATCCAAACATTACTTAAAAGTCTAAGTCCAAAGACACTTTTGAAATCAAAGACAACTCTTAACTGTGAACCTCTGTAAGAAAAAAAAAAAAACCCACCTTAATCCTCAGATACCAAGGCATAGGGTAAACATTCCTATTCTAAAAAGGAGGAATAGAGATATAGAAAGTAACTGGACTAAAGTAAGACCAAAACCCAGCAGGGGAAACATTAAGTCCTATAGCTCCACATTTGGCATCTGTGGGATGTGGTGACAAGATATGAGCTCCAAGGGAATGGGGTCCCCCTGCCTCTATGGCCTTGCTGTTGCAGCCCACATGGCCTCTTTCTTGGGCTGGCTCAGCTAAATTTCTGTGATGGTCCTTTACAGATGTTCCACAGTCCTGACATTTCCAACTTCACAAGGTCTTCAGTGTAGTTTTGGCAACACTCTTTACACATCTCCCTCCCAGAAGCTCCTGGCAGTCTTGTTGCTATTTACAACAACTGGTTATTCTAGGCATCTTTCTGGATATATTTGGGAATAAATTAAAATTTTTCACTGCTGTTCCTCAGACAAAGGTCTAATATCTAGAATCTATAAGGATCTTAAAAAAATCAGACCTCCCAAATTTAAAGACCCAATCCGAAAATGGGCATCTGAAATGAACAGTCATTTCTCAGACAAAGAAGTAGAAATAGAAAATAAAAATATGAAAAAGTGTTCAACATCACTAGTCATTAGAGAGATGCAAATGAAAACAATGCTGAGATTCCACCTCACCCCAGAAAGAATGACTGCTATCAAAAAGTCAACCAATAACAAATGCTGTCAGAGCTGTGGGAAAAGAGCAACACTGCTCCACTGCTGGTGGGAGTGTAGACTGGTGCAACCACTGTGGAAATCAGCATGGAGATACCTCAAAGAACTAGGGCTGGAAGTCCCATTTGACCCAGCTATTCCCCTGGTGGGGATCTTCCCCAAAGAATTAAAAGAATCATACCACAGTGATATATGTGATATAAAAGGATCAAAATGTATAATAGACAGTGTTAAATAGGAAGAAAAGGTCCAAAGGGGAAGGGCAAGTGGGAGGCATAGGAGAAAGGAAGGAAGGGAAAGAAATAAATATGAGAAAAGGAAAAATAGAAACAAAGCCTTTGTAAATAGGAAGAGGTGGAGGGGGTGAGGGTAGGGTAGGGGAATGAGGAAAAAAAATAAGAACTAAGATATATCATGTAAAGGTACAAATTCCCAATGATGAATGTCATCATATTATACACCTAAAATGTACCAGTAAACTTAATGAATAAAAAAAGGAAGTAAATAAATAAATAAAAACTTTTCAAGTTACTTTGTGACTCTGAAATTATGGGAGGACTCAGAAGTCTGAGTCATAAAACCTAATAAATAGACTTCTGTGACATGGCCTGAAGAGCTTCAGTAAAATTCTTACAGAAATACTAATGTAAATAGTGAAGTGCTTCTCCCCTAATAGGGAAAGTCATCTTGGAGAAAATGATCAATTAATAAAAGTAGCTCCCATCTTGAATTTTCTAAATCAATCCTTATAACATGCTTTTTCAAGTATCCCCTTAGCTCATTTCTAAATGTATTCACTTTAAAACAGTTCTTACGTTATCCAGCCAGTTTGTGGAGGAAGATTTTGACTCACCTTGAAAACAAGTTTAATAAATTGCTTTTTACTGTCTAGGGGAAGTCTGAGAAAACCTGCTAAAATGCAATAAATTAATTTTCTCGGTTGTAAGTTTTATGTGCTCAACTATTCATATATTAAACAGTTGTCAGAACCTCTGTTTTCTCACAGCCCCAGAAACCCCTTTTCTGCAAACATCTTCAACAAGTAACAATTAATGATGGGATAGAGACAAAGATTAGTTATGCCATATGTACAGCTTACATTCAACTATGTAGCTGGGTTAAAGTGTGCTATTTAGGTGCCTAACATACAGGTGTTATAATTTCTACTGTTAAAACCCTAAGATCATTTTAATAAGCTGGAAAAAGCTATTGCTCTTATTGATTTTTAATTAGCTAATGACAAACGACTATGACAATTGATGTCCTTTTTTTGAGAATCAGGTGATGGTGAAAACTGGGTATTTCCACTGGAGGACTGGGATGTATCCAAAGTTTAAGAATTCAAGAGTAGAATAAATAGTCACTGAGGAACTATACAGGTTATGTCTATAGATAAATGGAATAAGATGGTTTATTTTGACTTTTCCTGTTTTTTCAACATTTCTACAGGGTGACACTCATGAAAGACATGTTAAGATACTGTAAACTTGTTTATAAGCTCTTGACTGTCATGGATCTTTAGTTGCCCATCTTCCAACAGCAGAAAGGAAGAGGTCATTTCTCACACCCAGAGCTAAGGAAAGCACTTTCTGAGAATCTTACAGAGAGTCGGAGTCTGGGGGCTTTGTGCCTTACTGCTACCTGGAAATATCTAGAGTGGAGCATGGTTACACTTTCCTTCAAGACAAGAGGAAGAGAGAAAGCTAGGGTTGGAACAGAAATGAGCTGTACCTGCACCATGAACAAGAGCCCAATCAAAAGTGCACTTGAAGGAGAAAGTCTCCCCAGGGTGATCCTAACAAACAGTCTAGCAGGCTGGGTTTCTGCAGAGGAGCTCAACCAACAATGGAGATGCATGAACTAAACAACCCAGAAAGTATTCCACAGGAGAAAGTCAACATTGGATATCTGGCCCATTTAGAACATTTTTTTCTTTTCTCATATTTATTACTTTCCCTTCTTTCCTTTCCCCTACCCCTCCCATTTCCCCTTCCCTTTTGGACCTTTTCTTCCTATTTCACATTATCTATTATACTTTTTGTTCTTTATTTACACTTTCACTTTCTCACACCAGAGAAACCGGTATTTACACGTTTGCCCTATTTATTTCACTTTAGAGTATGGTCTCAATATGCATTCATTTAGCTATAGATGTCTCTAATTTCTCATTCTTTATGGCTGAGTAGTACTCCATTTTATTAAAAAACACATTTTCTTTATCTAGTCCCATCCAGTTGATGGATAATTGGGCCTTTCCCAAGTTTTAGCTATTACAAACTGTGGTGCTATAAACATGTGTATATGTCACTGTGGTATTATTCTTTTAATTCTTTTGGGGAGACACCCAGCAAGGGAATAGCTGGGTCAAATGGGGCCTCTAATCCTAGTTTTTTGAAGTATCTCCATGATGATTTCTACAGTGGTTGTACCAGTCTAAACTCCCACCAATAGTGGAGAAGTGTTCCTTTTCCTCCACAAACCCACTTAGTTCAGTGGCACTGTGCCTGCCTCACAATTTAGATCATTTTAACAGGCAAGAGAAACTTTCAATCACCCCAGCTTCAGCTATCTATGAATGTTCTGCTTTCTTATCCATTTTCCTCCTTCTCAAGTTCATAAGTGCTAGAAGCATTGCATGGGGAGAACAGAAAGTGTTATGACTTATGTCTAGCTGTCTCCCCAAAGCCTCGTGCACTCATTGGTGGGGCTCTTGGAAGTAACTGGATCATGGGCCTGTGATCCTGGTTTAGTTCACTGATTGGTTTAGCACAGTTCTAGGTGTGAAAGATGGGCTTACTGAAGAGTAACCATCCTGGGTGTGGGTGGCACCAATCAATAGCCCTGTAGCTTGGATTGGAATAAAAAGAGAAAGCAAGAAATCTCTCTGCTTCCTGCCTGCTATGCCCCTCTGCCATGACACTGTGCCTTGAAGTTGTTGACCACAGACTGAAGCCTCTACAAACTATGGGTCAAAATAAACTTTTCCTCCTTTAAATTGTGGGTGTTAGATATTTTGTTTCAGCAGCTAGAAAATAACTAACACAGAAAGTATCAGAAGGAGTATTAGGAAACAGAGACTACTCTTTTTTTTTTTTTTTTTTGGTACTGGGGATCAAACTCAGGACCTTGGGGTTGCAAGGCAGGCACAGTGCCACTAAAATAAATCCCAGCCCCCAACATTTTATCCTATGATAGACCTTGGATCCTGAGTTAAACCCAACCTGGAAGAGAGAAAATGGATTGCATAAGTTTGTGGAATTGATATGAGATTGGACCAGACTTTTCACTCCTGAAACATGACATAATATTATTTGTTAATGCAATCATGTCTCACTTAACCGTAGGGATACCTTCTGAGAATGGGCTGTTTTGGCATTGGGCTGTTTTGGAATTGCAAAAGCATCATAGAGTGTACTTATAGAAACCTATATTGTATGGGATGCTACATATTTAGGCTATATGATAAAAACAATACAAATTAAATCAAACCCAAGAAAAATGTTGCAGTAAAATGGCATGGTAAACAAGAGACATATGAAGCCAGTATAAATGGTAAACTGTTATACAATAAATATCTGTGTGTGTGTGTGTGTTTGTGTGTAAAAGGAGCAACTCTAATAATAAAATGTTTATCAGCAAATAAACATGTAAAGCAGTAGCAGAGTTGTATACTATCACATACATAATTGCATGTGCTATACTTTCATATTTGGCCACACAGGTTAGTTTACACTGGAATCACTACACACATCTAAGCAACGTGCTGTGCCACAAATGTGGTTGGGATAGCTGGAGCATCACTTGGCAACAGGGAGTGTTAAGCTCCGTTATAATTTTATGAGACTACTCTTTTATATGTGGCCTGTCACTGACTAAGACATTACTATGCGGGACATGACTATACCTGAAAACAATTAGGAAAATGAATCCAAAGAAGCAGGCCATTTAAGAAAACAAAATACCAGTTTTGTTAACAACCTGGAAGACCATCAAGCACCTCAAAGCAACCATCTAATGAAATCTAGATGGAGACCATTACTGAAGCTGAAATCCCTACATGAGACTTCTTAACTTGCTCTTCCTCTTCAGTGAATCTGGGAATGTGTCACCATCAAATCTGAGCTGGAGAATTTACCACTGTGACCTAAAAAAGGGCAATACAAACCATACACATTCATGCAAGAACAAAGGAAGGAACCCCAGCATTCAGCACATGTGGCGGTGCTATCTGATCTGTGTCTGGGGAGTAGCCCAAGACAAGCTGGTGTGTGGAAAAGAAAGGCAGGGGATCTTCCAGCAGAAGCCAGGGCCCTGGCATGCAGAGCATGGGAGGCCCATGCTATCACAGGTCTCAGGAGGTGAGAGAGGTGAGCACATCCGTGAGTCATACCCTTTCACGTGGTGGCACATCACCACATCTCCTCAGTGGAGAAACACGGCCCTGTGTGTATTTGTATCTGACCAATCTGGGCTGACTCCTTTCTCCTATAAGGGCAAATCTTGGAAGAAAATGGAAGGTAGGGTATGTTTTTTCTTCCCCAGGGCAGAAAGAGCCCTGACATCATTAGCTGACTGTTTTTGAGACTAGATATGGCCTAGCCAGGCATGAGGGCACACACCTGCAATCCTAGCACTCTGGGAAGCTGAGGAAGAGGATTGAAAGTTTGAGCCCAATCTACACAATTTAGGGATTTAGTGAGAATTTGTCTCAAAATAAAAATTTTTGCAGAAGTTTGGGGTGCTGGGGATGTAGCTCTATGCAAAGGCCCTGGGTGTAATGCCCAGTACCACCAAAAAAAAGATAAAAGAAAAGAATACATATAGACATTTGAGGAATTACACTCTGACTGAAGCAAATAATTTGTCTGAAGTTATGTAATTAAGAGTTCTACTCCCTCTTTCCCTATTCACTGTGAACACCTAATGTTAGCTAAAGATGAGATTGCAATATTCATGATAAGGGCTCAGCTTTTGGCCACCTTGACCTCATGTCTTCTGATCCACTCCAAGAAGAGTCAAACACAAGACAACCCTTCACTAAGTGCTATTTCATGAGCAAAGTTCATGCAAGTAAACGCATTCCAGTTTGTGATGATACTAAACCAAACTATGCTCAATAACATTCACATGCAATACATAGTACACCACCGTGACCAAAAGGGAAGAGAAAAACTTTTGGATTCTTCACAGAATCAATGATAATGACAATGATGACACACTATCGAGTGTTTAGCACAGCCCAGCACTAACAGGAAGCACTCTGTATATTCTATCCTCTACACATACTTTACATAATCATAATAACCCTAGAATTCATTACTTTTCCATTTCAGGACATAAGACTGCTTGCCAATAATAATTATTTATCTAAGGACCCATAGCTACAAAGTAATAGACAAGGAATTCCAATTAGGTCCTTAAACTTTACACCAAAATTCCCCTCACTAGAGTAGAGTTTTGATTCTTACACTGCTCCTGCTATTATCTTAAATAAAACATATTTGAGGGATTGGGTGTGCAGCTCGGTGGTACAGTGTGTACTGGGGGGGTTATTTCTGTGATAAAAATAAGCATGCATGGCTGGTCTTACTGGCAATTACTACCTAAATATAAAGGGCCATTTTGACATATTTTAAATCATGGAATAAATGACAATGACTATCTCAATAGATCTTTATCAAGTTAAAGGAATTTTGGTAAATAGATTATTTTTAAAATAGTAGCTCTACATATCAATTTTATGTATTAGATATACATTTCTGTGTGGGCAATATGATTTTATTTTTTCTAAATGCTTAATAGAAATTTGCTTGAATTAGGAAGATGAGAAAAGGTTTCTGGAGGTAATATTTTCGTGTGTATGTTGTTCTGTCATATAATTTACATATTTATGTTAAAGGGTAGCAGTCTCCCTTTTGCTTTCTGTTGTATATATATAAATAATCTGCATTCCCATCAGTAAGTTAAGAACACAAACCTTGTACTTAGCTTGGCATGGTGCTGCACTCCTGTAATCCCAGCACTCTGGGAGGTTGAGAGAAAAGGGCCACACGTTCAAGCACAGTCTGGGCAATTTATTCAGGGCCCTGTCTCAAAGTAAAACATACAAAAGGGCTGAGGATATGGTTCAGTGCAAAGGCCCTGAGTTCAGTCACCGATATGGCAAAGTAAACAAAAAAACCTTGTACCTTATGGTGCCTGACTTGGAGAAATCTTAGAGTGCTAATAGAATTATTGATTCCTTTATCTCATCCATAAGGATTTCTGAAAAATACTAATATACAGAAGGTAAAAGTAGAGTAGAAATGAGTGGAAATGCTTCTGTTGATGCTCTCACACCAGAGGGGCCATAGTTCTTTTAAACTCAAAATGCCCTGTAAACGGCCACACCACACTAATATCACTGGCATTCCAATAAATGAAAGCCTAACCACTCTTTGGGACAGTGTCTTGCCTCAAAAAAACCTCAAAGCACTGTGCATGTCCTAGGGGCCTCCTGGGAAGTCCTTGTGGAGCTACTGGCATCTAGAGTATGGGCTCCAGAGAAGATGATCAGATCCCAAGGACCCCAGGTAGGTGGCACAGAGCTGGCCCTGAGTTCCCATGTCCTGACCCCCTCTCTGCATCTCCTCTCCTCTCTCACTCAGCATAGAGAGGGACTGCGAGTCTGGCTGCCCCAAGCCCCACTGGACACAAACCACCCTGGAGCTGACACATCAGATGGACATGAAGGCCTTGAAGCACAGCCTGGACCTCAGGGTGGGCTCTGGGCTCAGCCTCGGATAACCTGAGTGGGATAGTGATGCTGTTCTTGTGAGGATGTTCCCAAGTCCCCACAGGTGTTCTCTCACAGGTGTCCGCCCACAGATAACACAGTGCCTAGCAGCAGGATTTAGAGCCTGCCTGGTAACCAACTGGCCAGAAGAATTAACATCTTTACTGGGAAACGCACTGGAAGTCTTCCTCTGGGGCTTAATCAATATCACCTGAACTTGGTTCAGAAAGTAGGAGCCATGAAGTGCTGGGACCTCCACTGAGTTTCCCTGAGGATCCAGGTGCGCTGTCGAGTTCATGGTGACTCCACTGCAGCCCAAGCATCAGCCCATCCCACAGGGCCCTGGAAAATTCTGGGAGCTGCTGATTCCCTCTTCTTCCTCACATGAATCTGAAGCACCCAATCACAGTACAAGGCTGAGCCTGGGAGGTAAGTGAGCATCCATTTGCACTCCAAAGGCTTTTGCTTTTGTTTGGGGAAGACATATCATGTGCTCACTGAACACCCACCTACAATCATCCCTGACACAGAGTAGACCTTGATCCATCTCTTACAGGTTTGTTGAGAGCTTTAAGTTCTCCTCATTGAAGGCTAGTTAACATTTGCCTGCTGAAATTTGAGCCAAGTAGCTGCGTTTTCAGCTGCAGTCAGCATTTCATTTGATCATTTAAATAGAAGAGTGGATTTTTCCTCTTCCCTCCTTAATCTTTTCCTTATTAACAAAAAAGGCCTTAGGGTGGAAGGGATATGAAACAAATTACTGATCCCTTTGGAGAAAAGCTCTGTACAAGTATAAGCATTATTCCACCTGGTCCACCTAAAACTGAGCTCCTTGCCCTTTACAAAACTTCAGCTCCTTTAGGGCTTTATGAGTAATTAAAAGCACCCATATTTGTATCTTCTGAAGTACTTCTTAAATATTTTTTAAAAAATTTCAGGACAGTACAGTGGACAGTACAGTACAGTGGAGACAGATTGCTTGGGCACATACCCCAGCTCATATATACATGCCTCTAGGTTACATACTTACACTTACATACATACAAACACACATACCCCTCTCACATACCCCTAGGTTTCTTAATCTTCCATGATTCAGCCATAAAATGGTCACATAATAATACTTCCTGAACCCACTTTCTATTTGTCCTGACAATACTCGTCAGCAGCACATGCAGCTCAGCTCTTATCCATAGATAACTTGCAGATTACAGCCCTAAACTTACCCCCAAAGTTTCCCAAGAAATATCTTGCTTTTATTATTATTTTCACATACTCAAGTATATCAATAGTCTTTGCAAACAAAAGACATCGTTCTATTTTAGCATTCTGATTTTAGTAACCGTATTTCTATTTACAAAAGATAATCAATCTCTCAAATTAGATGAACATTGTCAGCGAGCTGCACTTTGTCTTTCTAAATGGGAAGTAGGTTATTAAGACGTTGCACAGAATGAATTAATGTAAAACACTAGAACAATCACAGGCACAAGGTTTGGGCTCTATAAGGTTAGCTGTTACCTTTTAAATCAACCTTCTTAAAATGATATATTTTAAAAATAAACATTTAGGTTAAACTAAACAATTTTGTTCTCTTTGCAGTTTATTAACAGAGCACATATAACAGCAATAGGCTCCAAATTTATCATGCTGAGAAAACTTTTTTTCTTGAGTTTTGATTTCCCTCATCTATAATATTAAGATGATTGATGGTGACGATTGCCTTACAGGACTGTTTACTAGCAAACTGGAAAGTGGAGATCTTTGCATGTAGACTCTGAGCCCTCCATCTGACCTAAGGCAGGAAGAAGGTCTGGGCCACTATCTGGATGATCAGGTAGGTGAAGTCTAGTCTAGGATCTTCAAAAGGCAGGCACAGGACTGGCTGAGAAATCAAAATAAAAATAGGTCAGAAAGGAAACAAAAAGAAGGAGGAGGTCCACAATCATGCACTGTGAGGAGGAGACCCATTGCAGCAGTCATCAGACTGGTAAGTGCTACTTGGCTCTAGATCTTGCTTTCCTGAACCATGGGGCCATGGAGGCAACTACCAAACAACCTGAATAAGGATGAGGCCAACACCAGAGAGAAAAGGTAAGCCCAGAAAAATTGGCTGTTTCAGGGAGAAATAATGGATGGTCCAGCAGTGCTAGGCCTAAGGAGGGCCCATGGCTGGTATAAACTAAAAAACAGTTTCACCCCAAGAGTGACTTCTTAATGTTAGAACAGAGTAGGATAAGAAACACAGAGCCTGTGGCTTTCAGAGGTGTCTGGATCTGAAATCCACTGGATTAAATCCAGAGGACTGCTTGAGGTACCACCCTACTGCCAACATCCAGGTGAGACTGGTGGTCTAATTGAATCTCTTGTACCAGTGTGAGCTGCAATGCAGCTCAGCTTGGCAGCAGCTACAATCTAGGGTTTACAGATGGAAGGAGTTCTTGAACTGGGGAGGTCACCTCACAAACCCACAGGCTACAAAGTGGAGCAGAGAAGAGTGACTTGCTGGATTCCAAAGACTTCTGGTCCTGGAAGGAAATCAGTCATTTGAAAGTACACAGGAAATGTTTTGAATCATTTTTTTTCTCTATTGTTTTTCTTTTTTTTTTTTCTTTTTGGTGTTTGGAGTTTCATCTCCTATTTTCTTTTTCCTTAATTTGTTTGGGTACTCTTTTTTCTCTTTCTTTTCTTTTCTCACTCTGTCTTTCAATTTGTTCCCCCTTTTTTCTATGTTTCCTTTAGTTTTTGCTCTGTTTTCTTATTTCTCCTTTTCCTTGTTTTTTTTTTCTTTTATCTAACCTTTAAATTCTTTTTACTCCTTAATAGGCTCCTTTATTTCATTTTTATCACCTCCTTCTCATCTTCTATCACTTAATTTTTCAAATTCTGCTTTTTCCATGCTCCCATTCCTCACAAACTCTATCCTTACTAGTATAAATATTAAGCTTTATTAATTTATAGATAGTTATTTAACTTTATTTTACTACTGTTGAACACTGTTCTATTGTTAGTAGAGGTAAAGTTCCTCCATTGAGTAGATATTTACAGTAGGTCAAGATCCGATTTGCCTTAGTGTTCATATTATAATCATAGACCTCTATTCTATGGGTAAGTATGGTACATTATTTATCTTTAGAGGGTAAGTATGGTACATTATTTATCTTTAGAGTTCATTAATATCCAGTTTATATTTGAGAATTGTTGTTGCTGATTTTATTACTACAGCCAAGGTGACAGTTTTTTGCTGTTAATTGGTTTTCCCAGTATGCCAATATCTGGGTTTCCTGGGTGTCATAAACAATACTGTAGCCCATTCCTGAAGAACTGGGCACCAGGCCGAATAAGCTGCAACCTCTCTTTCTAAATAAATGGAGGTGGCTGGATCCTGGGATAGAGGCAAAGACCAATATTTAGCCATGGTCACAGCACATCTTTGAAAATTAGAAACTCACTAAAGAGGTATCTATACTAGCAAAAAGGTTACCCTTTATATGAAATCAGCAAACCCCAGCACAAAAAACAAACAAAAAACAAAAAATAGAAACATGAGATGACAAGGCAATAAAATGTCTTCCCAAACTCCCAAATTCCCCAAAGCCAATTCAGGGGCCAACAAGGAAGAGGAAATCAAAGCCACACAGCCAAATTATCTGAAAGGATAATAGTAGAGGTAACAAAACAGATCAATAAGGTGCTTGGCAAATTCAAAGAAGATATAATTAAACAGGTAATGATCCTAATGAAACAATCAGCAAGTCCACAGAAGACACTAATAAAAAGGTACCAGAGCTAAACAATGAGATGGAAAATTTGAAAGCTCAGCATAAAAAAGAACTGGAGTTCATATAAAAGCTCCAAGCAGATATCCAGGAGAACCTCCCCAATGTGAGGATGGAGTGTCAGATCTAGAAGGCAGGGCTGTGGTTGGTGATTAATCAGTGAGTGATAACTTAAAAATAAAAAGAAAACATTAAAAATGGATCCACCAGCTGTTATATGCCATAAAGAAGGCTAATCTACAATTAATTGGACATAATGAAAAGTCAGAAGACAGCACAAGGGATATAAAAAAACCTGTTTACAGAATAAATAGCAGAAAACTTTCCAAACATAGAAAAAGAATTTAACATACAGAAAAGAGAGGCATATAGAACTCCAACTAGCTATGATCCGAAAGGAATCAGTGCACATCACATTATAATCAAAATATCAGAAATTCAGCACTAGAGAGGAATTTTAACAGCTGTTACAGAAAAGCAACAGATCACTTATAAAGGAAAACTCATTAGAATTGCAGCAAACTTTTCAGCACAAACCAAAAGGCACAGATTGCTGGGGATGAAGTGTTTCAAGCCTGGAAAGAAAACAACTTCCAACCCAGTCTGATGTAGCCTGCAAAATTATTTTTCAAAATTGATGGAGAAATAAGATATTTCCACTTGACAAAGAGCACCTAAAGAGATTCAGGACCACCAAACCAGCACTCCAAAAAATTCTCACGGAGCTACTAGAGAGAGATAATGAAGCTACCAACGCCAAAATGTCCAGTTGAATGAATGCACCAGGTAGGGCGAGCAAGTAAGTGGAAGGTAAAGAAAAGGAATCATCAGCAGGAAAGTAATACAATGACAAGAATAAGTCAGTACTTCTCAGTTAGAACTGTCAGTGTGAATAGTCTCAATTCCCCAATCAAAAGACAGGCAGAACATCAAGAAACAAAATTGAGTGGTATGCTACATACAAGGAACACATTTAACCCAAAAAGAAACTCACAGACTAAAAATCAAAGAATGAAAAATAGTATTCCATGCAACCAGAACATAAAAACAGGCAGGAGTAGTTATCTGTTTTCAGACAAAGTGGACTTTAAGCCAAAACTAGTCAGGAGATTCAAAAATGGATGCAAAAATCCTCCACAAGGTACTAACACAATTCACCAAATTATCAAAAAGATCATGTATCATGACCAAATAGGCTTCATCTCAGGGAAGCAAGGATGCTTCGATATACACAAATCAATAAATGGAATCCATCGCACAAACAGAAATAAGTTCAAACCTCACATGATTTTTCCAATTTCTTTTGTTCCCAAACCAAGGTCCCTACAGTATATAATGTTTCTTAATCTTCACAGTAATGCTAGCTGAGTGCTATGAAGAGCCACATTCTTTTGTGAAGGAAGAAAGGAGACAAAGGAGAGGGCACAGGGGAGGGTCTGGTCACAGAGCACACGTCGGTATCCATAGATTGGCACTGTACTCTGTCTCATTCAGGTCCTCTTTCAGCCTCTCTGTTAGTGAAATATGGCCGGGAACCAGCTTAATGGTCTTACCCAAACTGAATAACACTAGGAATAAGTAGACATAGCAATTATTCAAGTTGGTCTAACAATTATTAGCACAGAATTAGTTCACAAAACTCCCCAAACATGGATTGGCCTAGCTACTTAACATGCACTGTTTGGGATTCAGAAGTCAAGGCTGCTCTGCCCTGGTCAGAAGAACTTCTGGCAGAGCTTCCAGTCCAGGGCACTTCAATTCACACTGCCACCTGAATCACCCAGGTTCTTGTTAAAATACAGATCCCCTCCTCCAGAAGATTTGGGGAGCGGGGCTGAGGCTCTGCACTTCTGAGGCAACTGTGGCTCTTCTGAGGGTCCAGCTGGGGGAACAGGTCTCATCCTCCAGGTGAGTCCCTCAGAGAGAAAGTGTTGGGGGGGGTGCTGGTCTCAACAGGAGAGAGTTTATCAGAGGTAATAGGTCATTTACTGCTAATCTATCTGAAGCTCTCCACAGTGGAAAGGGTGTGGCTCCTTTGCCCAGGTCCTATCTCTGAGACAGGGCAGACTTGTCTCCATCTCTCAACAATTTATATGTTGGGAAAAAGATGTTAGACTTTCCTGCAGACTTAGTTTCTAAGTGCCCTGCCCACAGCAGTTGTCTAGCATATGTGTTCTACAGATGTTAAGAGTTTCCCCCTGAGGGACCATGTCACTCTCTCTACAATCAGAGGAATCTGGTCAAAGCCAGGGTCAGATCAGTTCCTGGGCTGGAGCCAGAACACCCAGATCAGGTGTGATTAAACAGTCCCTGTAGATTTGTCTTACTCAAATGTGGCATAACTCTAGGCTTTAGTTTCCCTTATCAGAGTTTGGAGGTTTTGTATCTTTGTTTCTGTTTGTTTTAATCAGAGTTAATAGGCAATACTCAAAACAAAATCGAGGATGTCAGTACTGCATGCTTGTCTGGGTGTGGAAGAGATGGTATCCACCTTGAGACATCCTGGTAAGAAGAGGAGATTAAGTAGGGCATGCAGTTAACCAAGGAAAAAATACTTCCCACAAAGACTGCTTCAAGAATTTCTGAAAAAACATGTCACTTGAATTCCTTCATTTTTATGGCATATAGAAGTAAATTTTCCTTTTTACCTTGAACATTAGCATATGACAATTCTAAGCAAAAGGAGATATCCATCTCTATATTTCAAATGTCATATGCTCACCACCTTCAAACCTTGGCTTTTCCTTTTGCTTTCCCAGGAGTGACTATCCTCTTCTACCAGACTAGAAAATTTAGTTGATCCCTTTGGTTATGATCTTTTGCCAATCACTGTTAAGGTAAGCCAACACCTCAAAAGGACAATCTCTTCCTTTTTTTTTTACTGAAAAACTTAGAATCAAGTTTAGTATGTAGGACACACACACACACACACACACACACACACACACACACATGCACACACACTTCTTAGTCTTATAAATCCAAAGCCCTGATTCGATTGTCAGGAAAAGAGAAAAAATAAGAAGGTTAAAAAGAGGGAAAAAGAGAAACATTTGTGCATATAAAGTTTCACATTATGCATAGCCCCTGCTGGATGTCTCAGAGATTTCAAAGTTTTAGAGTAATCTTTACTAGCTAGTCTAGTCATGCTAACTAACGTGAATTGTTTCATTGGGAAGGTATTTATAATTAAAACAGAAGAAACAGAGTTGTAGTAAAGCAATTTAGTGAATATGATTTAATAATAGAGGAGCAAATCAGATGAGGATAAATCTCTTATTTTCCCCATATTAACTACAAATGTCTTCCTCATTCTTTATCCATCAGTGTGTCTCTGTCTCTGAAGACAACAAAATCTCCATAGCCTTTCAAGTACTGACAAAGCAAATTCCATCATATCAAGGGCTCTCACATGCCCACAGAGAGGCAATAGTAGAAATAAAGAAGGGAGCTCTTAGCGGCAACTGAAGCGGTGTCACCTGCAGTGCTGAAGAGCAGCATCCTCATCTCTGCTGGCTTCTCCAGTCAGTGAAGCTTTCTAAGTGCACAGCTTCCTTGTCCCAGGCCTGCTTGAACTCTCCACTGCAAAGTCCTTCATTTACTACTTTTCCACGGGCTAGCGTTTTGGGAGACTTCTTTTTCATGCAGAATGTATCACTTTAGGTAGCTGGAAAAATGTTCTTTTTATTACTGCCTTCCTCGCTCAGTAATCTATTTAATAATTATAGTAATATCTTGAATTTTAACAGTGCCTTTAGCACTTCTCTCTAATTCATCTTTGATAGTTTTCCTTTGGAGGACTACATATAAAATAGAGAGATACTGAGGGCAGAAATTTTGAATTATAAATATTGCTTTATAGGACCACTTAGTCAAATACAGCAATACCCAGAACAAATTACTGCAGATTGTTTGGTGATTTATGGCGTAGGTAACAAATTGTTTATAAAATTCTGGGTCAGTAAAAGCCCCAGGCCTTTGAAAGGAGATCATCTGCCACAAACAGAGACCATCAAGAGCACACAGGGCACACAATCTTCATGGGGGATGCAGCCCAGGGAGAAAGAGCGTTAACTTCAGAGGTGGAAAGGCTGACAGTGAAATTGAAAGTCTGGCTCTACCTTTAGTAGCTATGTGAACCTGGACAATTCTCTTAGCTCTTTATAATTTAGTTTCCCTTGCAGACTACATTAGGAATGATAAACAGGGAGAAGGCACTCATTCAAAAGTAGTATTTTTACTATTCTTTGAGTTTCTAAGGTATCAGCCCTTCAGCTTCTATGGTATATTACTGTGAACAAAATGGCCATATCCATTAGTAAATCATATACTTACTAGGCATATTGACCATTTAAGGTGTGAGAAATTATTTCCATAAAGACAGGCTACATACTATGATAGAATACTTATTAATCCCCATTTTATAATTAAAAATACTAAGTAAATCAAACTTTTAGTGTTCTGTCTAAAACCTTCAGAGGTTTCCCATTGTTACTGGAATGAAATCCTCTTATCCAAGCTCACCGAGTCCCCCAAAAGCTGCCCATGCCTGTCTCTGTGACCTTTTTGCCTGTCTCTACATCCCCATCTTCTACCAGCCTCGCCTCCTACCAAACTCAGGGAGACTGTTCTTTCTAGCTGTACAGTCTTTGCATTGAGGGCCTCCACTACCTATCCCAAATTCTATTTTTGCCTGGCTATCTCATTGTCATTCAGATCTTGGAATAAATGCCTTTTCCATACATGACTTTTTGACTAGCTAATCACTACTAGTCACTGGATCATTTTTTGTGGTAGTACTCGATGTCAATTTTCTGTGTAGTTCTTATCACTCTCTGATTTTTGTCTTGTTTAGTTATACTTTTGTTATCTAAGTACACATGCACACACACATACACACATACGCATACACTCATGTGTGCGACTATCAGCCTCAGGGGCCTTGAGAACTTTGACACTTTTGTTTGCCACTATATTAACACCTTTTAGAACATGGCCAAATCCTTCTTTGGAGCTCATAAATATTGTTGACTAATTGGATAAATAGATGAAGTAGTGATTTTATTATTTGGATGTTCCAGAGGCTTTCCTGTGTCTAGGTAAAATTTAAATTTAAATTACATCCTCCATTTTAGTTATCTATCAACATGATGGAAAAGCAATGCAACTCATACATCAGCAGTCCTTTAGTTGTTCAAACATGGTAACCACTTTGGGCCTCAGATTTTTAAACAGAAAGCTTAAGACCATTACCTCGCATACACAGATCTACTTCCTTTTCCTCTTTTGCAACTGAGTTTGTTTTACAAACTGATTACTGTTGCATTGGTTCCTGCCTTGGTTTAGAACAAGTCTTTCCCAATACCTAGCCTATCATAGACAGCTGTTGTCAGAAGGTGTAGTGTCTGGTGGTTCCAGGTTCTTGCTGTTCCATCCAAAGAATTGGCTGGAACAAGTGATGAATGTGAAAAAGTAAACATTATTTAAAGTAAAAGAAGAAAAATTAAAAAGGGAAGAAAAGAAGTGCAAAAAGAGGCAAGAATAGTAAAGATATATACTGTGCTTGGGATGGGCCACTGTGAGAACAGGAAAACAGTAGTGGCCCTGAAGTCAGTCTTTTACATCTTTTCAGATCCAGTCTGTTGGAAGTTGCTCTGCTCGTGTGTATTCTGTGCATGACATGATATTTTTTTATGATTGACAGGTTATGTGTAGTTGCCCAGTCTCCTTTCCAGTTCTCCATGCTTGGCAGGTTACATCCTGTTGTCCAGCCAGATTGCCAAGCCCTCATCTCCCACCTCAGTATTACTGGGGCTCCTGGGCACCACTCTGCACCTTTGGTGCCCATCTCAGGAGGTCACCCAGCACTGGCAGTGATCATGACACCACGCCTGCCTCTCTGTGCTGTTCCTCAAATTCCCAGTCCTGGTGAGCAATGTTTACAGCCAGCTGAGTCTCGGAAGGTTTTCTCCTGTCATAAGAATAGGTGTTCTACTGGGTCCTAGTGGAAAGTAAGTGAGAGAAAGTATGCAAGGTTCCTGTGAGCCCTAAAAACTGGGCCCACTTTATGTTTCTAAGAAGAGATGAACATCAAGAAAGAAAAATAAAAGAAACTTCTTAAGGTTCCAACAAACCAAACAGTTCTCTGGGAGGCACAGATTTATTCTGCTTAGGGCTTTTTAATAAATAATTAACCTTATAGCTGCTATTTGCTTATAACTAAGAGGAATCCTGCCAAGTAGCAATAAATTATTGCTGTAATATAGGGAACAAAACAGAATATAGCTTGCATTTTTAAAGGTATATAGTTTAGATATTTTTCTCCAAAATAATCCAGTTGAGCTGTGCAGAGGCTGTCTTAAATCCTGTCCACATGCAATGAACACTTTGGAACACTGCTAAATTCAGTTAAGATACATAAGCCCTAGAAGCAAAGCCACAGTGGTGAAGAGGGAAAGATCCTGAGGGACAGTAGCTTGTGTGGGTGAAGAGCCTGACTTCAGTAGAGGATCACAGCCACCCAAGTTAGAGGGCTTTGGTTAATCCTGAATATTATTAGTTCAGAATCAATTAAAGTTTTCACAGGATATAGGACAGATTTCAGTGTACAAAAGTGAGAGCCTCCAAAGGAAACAGAGATAGAAGATAATTTAGAAGCAAATCCCTTTTAATTCACATGCATTCCCAAGACAGAGTTAAATGTGAGCAAACACTGAAGTTAGATAACTGATGGAAACTGAAGATAGATAGACATACAAGTACTATGGCTGAAAAATTCAACATTTTTCATTAATTCAGTTCCAGTAATGCTTATTCAGTACCCACTAAATGTGACACCACACCTACTTCTCTATCACATATCTTGTGGATCTCAAGACATCACTTCATTTAAAATTCCACAAATTTTTCTCAGCTTTCAATTTGGGCTTAACAGTCTTCATTTATTGATTATAGATTGTGAAACTTTTTCTGAAAAAGCTGTCATTACTACAATGTCATTCTTTATATTAGTTGCTTAATATTCTATCATGTCTCCCCCTATACACTGTAATTTAAGGAGATAGCAATGGTATCTGGTCTTCCATAAACACCCCAAACAACTAAAAATATGGGTAAATTTGCTGAAATGAATCTTCTGCCAAAAGCTATGCTTAGAATATATGTTTGAAAGATAGTTATTTTATGTACCAGAATTTTGTATAGTATTAATAACCCATTGATTGTAGCAAAGACTACTTTTCCTGATTCATTTCTGTTCCATTTGGTGTCCCTGATAGCCTTTTAATTAGATGGCTTGTTTGTTAAATCCCAGTTTGTTATGCTTGTTCTCTTTCATAGATTCAAAAATAATCATGGCAGGTATTGTATAAATTGTATAGGATGACAGGCTGATATGATCAATTGCTAATTAATTTCTTATTCTTTCTGGTTCTGTGATATGGGCACACTCTCTCAAATGAAAAACAATAAACAATTACTACACATTTAGTGTAGAGCCCTTCATAACTGATAGCATAGATGGGATGAATTTTTAAGCAAGTGTTTTCATCCAGCTGTTAACAAAAACTGTTGTCTAGAAACCCTTGTTGATTTTATATTTTATTCTAAGAAGTCAATGACCATGCCTATAAATAATATATGAATATATGGGAAAAAAAATCCTCTGGGCACTTGCTTGGATCTTCTCAAGTATTTCATACTAACACTGACCTTTAATGAAAGAAAGAATTATATGAACCACCCAAGATGTAAACAGGTTGATAGGGAAAAGTTTTAGATAACTTAGTGGATTGAATATTAAGGTAGTTGTAGAAGCACAATAAGTAATGTATTCCTTAAAATTTGCTTTTCCTGTAACTCTTATTGTTTAAGGTGATGGTTATCTGATTCTTTAACCAGTAACTTCATTATAGATAACATTTTAACCCAATAAAGTTTCAATACCTGGGTAAATTTACAATGTATATGTGCTTATCTTATGTCTGTGACTTGTAAATAGGAAGTGGAATTGTATTTACACAACAAAGACCACTAGGGATGAGATAATGGCTAAAAAGGATATAAAAAGGAAATGTTGAACAAAGGGAGCGTGGACACTGACCAGACCAGTTTCTGGTGGTCCTGCCTGCTTACAAGTAAACTTTTATTATTTTACCCGAATTCTGTGTCTCTGTGTATTTCTTTCTGCAATTTTCTGGAACAAGGTCAAACCAAATAGGGGGTGCTTTGGTGTGATTTTGGGGGTCAGTTGGGAGGCCCCATTCTACCCTAAATAAAATACTGAGATGTTAAAATCAAGGGAAAAAATGCAGCAATGGAGAAAGGTTCCTTTCTCCCCACAACCCTGCCAGCATTTGTTATTTGTTGCTTTCTTGATAGCAGCCATTCTTTCTGGGGTGAGGTGGAGTCTCAGTGTTGTTTTCATCTGTATCTCTCAAACAATGAGTGAAAGGAACCCTTCTCCATTGCTGGTGGGAATGAAGACTGGTGCAACCACTGTGGAAATCAGTATGGAGATACCTCAAAGAACTAGGACTAGAGGTCCCATTTGACCCAGCTATTCCTCTGCTGGGTATCTTCCCCAAAGAATTAAAAGAATCATAGGACAGTGATATATGTTCACCCATGTTTATAGTGGCACAGTTTGTAATAGCTAAAGGTTGGAAACAGCCCAAGTGCCCATCAACTGGAAACTGGATAAAGAAGATGTGATTTTTTTTTTATAAAATGGAGTACTACTCAACCATAAAAAATGAGAAACTAGAGTCATTTGTAGCTAAATGGATGAATATTGAGGCCATACTCTTAAGTGAAATAAATAGAACTCACATGTGTAAATGATGAATAGTTTCTCTAGTGTGAGAAACTGAAAGTGTAAATAAGGGATAAAATGATTAAAATGAATAATTGTTAATTTGAAATAGGAAAACAGGTCCAGAGAGGTAGGGGTGAAGGGAGGGAAAAGGAAAAGGAAAGACAGGAAAGGAAAAATTATGAGAAAAGAAAAAGAACATGGAAGTGATGTCTGTGTAAACAGGGAAGGGTGGAGGGGGTGAAGGGTGCACATGTAATGGGGAAAAAATAATCAAGATACATCATGTACAGGTACAAGCACCCAATGATAAATGTAAACATATTGTATAGCTAAAATGTAATAATAAAAGAATTTAAGAATAAGAAAAAGAAAAAAAAGAAAGAAAGGGGAATGGAAGGAAAAGAAGGGAGAGAGGAGAAAGGAAATGGAGAAGAAGAAGAGAAAAGTAATAGGGATCAATTTAGTTTCAGAACACACTAATGTTAGAATCTGGATAGAAATAGAAAGGCAGAGTCTAAATAAATGCTAACAAAATGAGAATAGTAGCTTGTTTTTAAAATGAATGAAAGAACGCGTTTCAAGAAGGATTGAGTGTTTCTGATGCCATCAAGTGGTTGAGTAATACATATTAGAGTGAAGAAATATCCACAACAAACTTTCATAATTACACTGAGGTAATTATCACTAATGTTTCTACTTTAAAACTGAGAAAACAGATCAGCCCGCTGCAGACAGGCAGGTCTGCCCATACCCTACTGAGGTCCTGAGTTGCGCAGAAGACACCGAATCACCCCGCTGTAGACAGGCAGCCACCTGATTCCACACTACAAAGATGCAGAGGACACCAGACCACCAGACCAAGATACTGAGTCCCACGGTTCCTGGCCCAGAGGTAGGGGCTTCTGAGCCTTCATCCCACTGCTCCCAGCCTAGAGGAAAGGGCTTTGGGGCCACCTTCTGTCCTGCTGCTCCTGGCCCAGAGGAAGGGGCTTTTGGGCCACCTTCTGTCCCACTGCTCCTGGCCCAGAGGAAGGGGTTTCCCAGCCACCATCCCTCTGGCTGCTCCCAGCCCACAGGAAAGGGCTTTTGGGTCACCATCCCTAACCATGCTCCCGGCCCCTGTCCCACCTCACCCAGCTCAGAGGAGGTAATCCGTGCAGGCACTAACAGCCCCCTGCCCCAGTCAAAATGAGAAAACACGGAAATAAGTCTCAAAACCAGACTTCCAGATCACCTACAGC